>JFZS01000224.1:0-41871 GCA_000709145.1 Balansia obtecta B249 | reverse complement strand
CGCGGCTAGTACGTATCGTGGTGGCATCGTGGCCGTCTTGCGCGCCGGGGACGGGCAGAAAACGTCCGTTGATGTGGGACGACGTCAGTGCCTAAGGCCCTGGGATGGCATCCTGTTTTTGCAACGATTCTGCATGTGTTTTTTTTTTTTACTTTTATTATTATTATTTTTTTTCACTCTTTTTATTCATTCTTCTTGTTTTATCTTTTGATATCCTCGCTGTTATCGAAGGTCCCTGCCTGCCGTGTGACCTGCGGCAAACTGTGGAGGCTGAGATCCCAGGTGGCTATTCTACTGGGCTGCTGCAGGGAGGGAAGCCCTTGGCCGGCAGGGCGGAGCAGGCCAGGGCGGAGAGCCGCATCTGTCAACGGGCCAGACCAATGACAGACATGCATGAAAAAAATCTACGCGCGAACCGGTAGCACGTGGCAGCACTCGTCAGGTCACACAGGGTACTGCCCAACGGCTGCGAGCGAAAAAAAAAAAAAGACCAATCAGTGGATTCATTCAGTGTGGGTCCAGATAATATTCCCAGCATTAAATATATGTATATATGTATCAATATAACTCAGGGGAGGAAAAAAAAAAAAAAAAAAAGTTGTTTAATGAATCAGTTAAAAAGCGGTGGCTGGGTGATGTACATCTTAACATAGTAATTTCTGCGTTGTGTCGTGGAGGCTATTCGTACTATCGATCGGCATCTCATAGCAGCTGCTGATATTAGTCAAGGCGCTACCTGCGGGGCTGCTTGGTGCATTGAATAAGAGCTTGATCGAGTACGATAAAATTGCGCCTATAGAGAGAAGGGCCTTATAGAAATAAAGTTGACTGAAAAGCGCCTCTGGCGATAATACAAATGTCATATCATAGCGGGTGGGCTAGATTCCAGCGTTGCAATTCGTCGGATTGGCGACGCTGCTATAGATTAATATCTTGCTGCTATACAGACTAGCCGTATAGGGAGGTGGGTCCCTTTTAAATTCCAGCGCGCGCGCGCTACTTTGCGAAAATAATAAAAGGTTCCATGTGCATGTGGGGCCTCAATGCAAGCAGCGATTTGCTTCGCATCGCATCTCGATTGAGAAGCGATCCTGTTCTCTGTCTAGTGCCGTTGAAGGCTACTATCGCCAAGGTGCTTATAGCTTATACAGCTCTTTGCAGCTTGCAGCGCTGCATAAAATCTTAATTCCAGAACGTATAATCAATTCCTGGAAAGAGTTAGTCCTATAAACGTCGTTATAAGTACTGGTAAGAGTAAATCTGATTACCAGCTGAAAAAAAGAAGCTGAAGTTAACGATGCATTCAGAAAAAAGAATAAAATCTAAGAGGATTTAACGAAAGTAATAAATGTAGTGCTAAGCATACTTCTTCTAATTCTATAAGCAAATTTGATAACATAACATCAAGAAACAAACAGCTTCTGCTTTAGTAGCTCTAAGTACACTTAGTGCCTTGATTTCTAAGCTTTCCCTTAGTAACTCTAATAGCTAATAGTATTACTAGACAATTAGAGTTATTAAGATCTGTCTTTCCATCTAGAAGGGGCATTGTAGCCTAATTTACCCCCTTTGGTGCAGCATCATAAACAAAGGCTCTATACTCGCAGCCATCGCCCGGAAACTAGACCCATTGCCCTGGATTGCATCGGTAGACATTGGGAAATGCTGTTGCATTGCACGTTACTTTAATAACCGCGCTTCGTGCATGATCACTAATCATTATTAATACTAATAGAAACAGTAAGTAGAGCTGTACGTAGATTCAAGGAAGCATATGTTTTCGTATTCGTCCTGCAAGCGAATGAAAACGGTACGTTTGATCCCAATGGGTCGTCGTTTCTGGCAGAGTTGGGCTTCATTGGGGGTTAGGGGAGTCGGCAAAGGCTGTAGCAGCCAGAAACAATAAAGCGAGGAACTGCATCTTATGCAACTCTTGGCTTAACAAGACAACAGAAAAGTGTAACAAGATCTGCTGTACTGCTTTGTAGAAATACAAGTATATGTCTTAGGAGGTTAGGTAAAAAAATAATGGATTGTAGCTATAGAAGATTAGGACTTAGAGTTAAAGAAGCCCTTTTTATATAAGTAGGGGACAAGGGAATCTACACCTATTGTAGTGCGCTGCTGACTAATAGCTGCACTAATTACAGAGAGGCAGAAAATTTGAAAAAGAAGCTGAAACTGGCAGAAATCTAACTCCGACTTGTCATTTGCCTTATACAGACAGAGGCGCATTTCACGCAGGTCCCAACAAAAAATATATATATATATATATATATGACCTTGTGCAATCCTTACTATGATAATTACCTGGCGAAACGGTTAGCGCACCTATTTCTGCGCCCGAATTATGGCTTAATTTGCTACGCTTCATGGATCCGTCATCGCATACACGACTCACGAAATTGCTTCATCGCCTTGAAACGGCCATGCCACATTCGATAGCATACAGATACAATGTGCTTTGGACAACAGCCTTGAACTCGCTGTCCTTGGTGCAACCACTTTTCACGAGCTTTGAGGGGATATGTCCACAGACGAAAAAAAAAAAAAACAAAAAAAAGTGGCCTGGATCTGAATGTAGCGCCCCGGGGAGGAGCAAGTGCAGTCTCGGAACAGCAACTATAACGCTTTACGCTGCACTCTTGAGAACAAGACACTCATTTGCACAGTCTAGGATATCGATGCGAGGCAAACACATTGCACTGAGGCAAGCTTGCAAATCATCGATGCCGTTCTCGTCACGGTTGCCCCTTTCATAAGGCCAGGAATAACAGGTGCTTGGGCACTTGATTGTATGAAGTGAGTCCTTCAGGGTCCGAGGGGAACATAGCCGTGCCGTTCATCTTTGCCAGAGATCCAGCGCTGCACCGGATTCATGTATTCGTACGCGGCCAAGTCTACGGGTTTTCCTGGTGAGAATGGAGCTTTGTTCGTGCGTGCGCCTAGATGAAACGGTGGACATTTTGGCCTTAGCTTGATGTGCGACCCATTCTCCCTGTTCCATTGTCTTGGGTCTCGAACTGAGCGTCATAGAGTTTCCTTTGACAATTCAATATGCCGCACACAAGCCAGATAGATTGAGCCACAACGACAGTGGCCGGCGCATGGCAAGCGTCAGGTGTATATTGCCCCATTGACACGCTCAACGACGGCGACTTGGCCAGCGCAAGTCGAGGGGCAGAATTCGACAGTGGCAAAGCATCTGGGAACGTGAATTGTTGGGCAAGAACAGGAGAACGTGGGCTTGGCTCTTGTCCCCTTTGTCTCAGAGTCCATCTCACACGTTCGTTTCTGGAACATGAAAATTGGGTCGCGTTGTCTTCGTTCTTCTTCCATGACAAGCCCACTCACAGTGCGTTCGGAAAAGAGACTGGATATGATGATATTCTGATGTCATCAGCAATGTTGATGCATGTAGAGTTGTGCAGGACACCTATCAGAACTAGCGGACCAGGATGGTTGAAGCTGGTTGAAGGCCGTCATAGTACAGGCAGCAAAAGCAAGTTCATCATCATTGTCGTTGGTGCTGTCTGGGTGAGTACGAAGGGCAATCTGGTCATGCGATCAAAACCAGCCAATCAGCCTTGTCTCCTATTATCAAGGACAAGTGGCCAACAGAGGACCTAGGCCAGCGAACAAAGGTTGTACGTCGACGGCTGCTGCGCTGCGCCACGACAAGCATGACTGCTCGCCACTGAGCTGAGTCACCCCGGGTTTCACATCAGTTGTTGACCTTCTGGCTTTTTCCGCGAGGCTGACTTTTGCGGCTGAGCCGTGGGATTCCGTCTTTAATCTTCCGAATCGTGGTTGTAAGCTCTAGGGAAGCAAAAATCAAGTCAAATTAAAGAAAAAAAAGAAGAAAAAGAAAACACCCCACAATGTAGTCTGTACGGAGTAGTACCCACTTTTAACCAATTTTCGACCCACATTCGACATCACATTCGACACCACATTTTCTAGGTAGGTTACGTATTCATTACGTTGTACGGAGTAGTACCTACCTCATAACTTGGTTCCTGATGTAAATTTCCGAAGAAAGTATATTATACGCTATTCCGCCTTACACAGCATTGATTACAACTACTCTCATCTTCAATACTCTGATCGCTAGTGACTACTGAGCTGAGCTGAGCTGAGCTGAGCCTCCGCCTCCGCCTCGCATATCAGCCATCAGCCCCATAAAATACGTCCCGCCCCCGGGAAGAAGCGTCAGAGGCAACCAACTTGTGACCTGTGTGTGCTACGAGCGCCACAGCCGCGTCAGATATATATTTACGAACCCACCCAAGCTTCATCAATCATCACTACAGCTACACAGCCTTGACCGAAACCACAACCCAAGGCAAGGCCAAAAGCCCACTCAACAAACAAGACAGCCGCCGCATCCTCGTTGACCGTCTCCTTAAACCGTCTCTGCAGCCATGACGCAGGCCGAGCGTAGAAAGGGCCTCTGGCTCATCTCTCCTCGGCTTGACGCGTCCGAATATCGCGACAAGCTCATGGGAAGCGTCGTCAAATACCCTGGTCTTCCCACCGAAAGCCGCATACCCTATCGATCTACCAAGTTACCCAAGGAGCTGGTTACGGACCTGGATCCTAGGCCAACTCGGGTACACAACGTGAGGTTCTGGGAGAGGAACATCCATGACGCAACACTGAAAGCCACCGTGTCCAACATCATCGATACGTTCGTCGACCGGGCCAACGAGAGAAGCAGCGAGAATGTGGCCACCATTGCACGAGTCTGGCATATGGACTCCCCCGGCGAGAAGTTCAAAGACCTTCTCCGCAACAAGCAATATTTCGACGAGCTATTCGACTTGCTGCAGAGCAACCACGGCGTGGGCTATTTCATCACCGACATTGTCACCTTTCTCAATCTGGAGGAGACCCAGTTGCAGGGATCAACCAAGGCAGTTGGCGCATTCGCACAAGTCCCCGTAGACCCCAGCACAGGACTCAGCGTGGGTGGCGGAGCAAAGTTTGGTGTCATCAGCGAGACGGGATACTCGGCCTCCTACGAGGGAGAATCCATCGTCTTCATGGGATATCGCAAGATCGAGCTTGTCAAGGTGACGGGTGCGCGCGCCAAGTTACGACGCCTGTTCCAGGGCGAGAAGCACGGGCTGGCGGTCATGGACCGGGCGGACCACTGGCCTGAGATGAGGGATCTGCCGCACGAGGGCAGCGGAGGGACCATCAACAACTTCATGAGCGGCCGGAGCTCGCCGACAAACGAACCACAGCTGACTGAGGAGGAGGGAGACCAGTATGAACTGTTTGAGAGGATAGCGGAGGAGTTGGGAATGGACCCCTTTTTTGACTAAAGTCATACGTTGGTTTGTTTACCTTTTGCGTTACGAGGCTGTATATTTAAAGATACCCCAAAGATTCTTCATGTTTAGACGGTAATGCGTATTATAGAGACCTTCGCTGCATCCCCATTGTCCCAATAATAGATTGAATAACCGAACAAGGGAGTAGAAGAAAGATTGGTCGACAGCTGCAAGAACAGCTCCTACTGTGCTCAATTACGCATTGTGACAAAACTTGCGATCCCACACAACATGGCCGAGGAGCACTGCTTGAAAGCGCTCGATTCTGTTTGATGCCACTGTTGTCTACTCATACCATCCATGACTGACAAAGACGGTCAGTGGCGGCTGTGTTCCGTAGTCCAGCCTTGTGTTCGTAGCAAAGACCACGTGCATCTCTTTGTGCACTAGAGGCTGTATCATGCCATCGTGTTCATGTCCGGACAAAGGATACGTACCTAGACACCTTGTACCCGTCGGTCTGTAGTGGCCAACTGTGTACATGATTCATTGTACAGCTGGTATGTGTACCAGCCAGCTGGCTCGACAGCTGACTCGACAGCTGGCTTCGACAGCCCACCAATTGATGACGCATCAACTGATGTAAGCCACCACTGGGGGGGGGGGGCAAGGCGGGGGAGGGGGGGCAGGCGCTAATTTAGTGCCCAGGCCTGGTCCTTGGGGGTCTACCCTAGGGCCTGACACCCTTGGGCGCCCGCCATAGAACGCCATGACCAAGCCATCTGTTGCCTGTTTCCCATTTTCTCATCCATGCATGCATGGCCTTTTCCTTTCTCATCCCCTTCCGCGTCTTTCCCGTGTCTTCTTTCGCAATATGTGCCAGAATTTCCAAATGACAAATAACCCTTGGAAATTCTCTCATGATCAATAAATTCTGTAACGACTTTGGAAAAGCAAAAATTGATCAAGCCAAAAGGGTTTTGATGGCGGATACGTTGGAGCCTCTTCGAGGACTGCTCCATCGCGTGCGAGGAGTTGTCTCGAGACACAAAACCGGTGAAATAAGTGGGTTGCGCGTCCTTCACAACCCAGAAAATGCAGAAATAGAGTAAGGTTTTTTTCTTTGTTCTTTGTTCTTTTTTCTTTTTCTTTTTTTTTTCCTTTTTTTTTTTTCCTCTTGAACCTGCTTCTAACATCATGATAGCATCGTTGCCGTTCATGGGCTTGGCGGCCAAGGCTTCCGCTCATGGACCACCTCGGATGCTAAAGGAGGGAAACCCAAGTTGTGGCTCGAGGAGCTCTTGCGTGCTGACATGCCCAATGCTCGTATTATGATCTATGGCTATATTTCCGATGGTGCCAGTTATCGCTACATTGTGCGCAACATCGTGTATGGCCGCGCGCTTGATCTCGCTAATATGCTTGCCGCCCAGCGACAGCGCGACAATACCGTTCGCCGGCCACTCTTCTTCATTGCACACAGCCTGGGCGGTTGGATCGTCAAACAGGCCCTCATCATCTCCAGTGAGGCTGCTAATCCTGAACTGAAGAATATCGAGTTGTCCACCTCAGGGGTCGTTTTTTTCGGCACGCTATCACCTGGTCGTCCCTCGTCACCGTCACCTCTTGCTCATGTCATACGAAGGACGTCTGGACTCATTGATGATAGCAAACCACAAGCCGTAAAGTCTTTGGCGTCGCAATTCCCTCACCCCAGTGACATGGAGTGGCTGGAACACCAGATGGAGGCTTTCAAGGCTATTTCTACCAACCTACCCCAGCTGTCCTTCTACGAGACTAAGAAGACGCGTGACGGATACGTAGTAGAACAGAGGCATTCCATGGCCAGCTCAGATGGCACTCAGATTGGACTTTCAGCAATCCACTCGGAACTTATCAAGTTCAATGGTCGCGATGCAAACTACCAGAAATTCATCAACAAGTTTCGAGAGATGATCGACACGGGCGCAGCCTCAGGCTTGATCGAGTCCAAAAGAAAAGCTTTTGATTTCGCAGCAGGTAAGTAGGTCCCTCTTGTGGCCCCGTAATGATGACGATTTAACAATTTGCCCCTTAGTGCATCAGCTTGAATACCTCTCACGAGGCTACTCAATACCATACCGGATTCCCAACAACTCATCCCCTATTGTTACTCGACAAGAACTCATCCGTCACCTAGAGCAGTTGCTCGCCGCTGATGCTGACCCCTTGGCAATGAAACTAGGTATCGTCAGCTTATGGGGCTTGCCCGGCACTGGTAAATCCACACTTGCTCGAGACTATGTGGAAAAAAACCGAGACAACTTGTCATTCGTCTTCTGGATCCGAGCAGAAAGCTGGGAGACCGTCGTTGCAAGCTATCTCGAGTTTGCCAACACCATCATCGAGCATTATGCAACTGAAACGTCACGGGAAGACGTTGAGAATGATTTGGGCTTCACAGGCGTCGAGGATATGCTCAAGGTCAAAAGTGTGCTGCAGCTTGACGCATCACGCATCCGATCGGTGGTGCGCGCCGTGAGGGACTGGCTACTTCGTCCCGAAAATACTAATTGGTTACTCGTATTTGACAACGTCGAGCCGTCATATGATATCTTTGACTTTATTCCACTCACGCTGTCTGGTAAAGTCATATTGACGTTTCAAGATAAGAATTGTTGCTCTTGGGGAACCCGATTACGAGTTGATGCCATGGAGGAAGAAGAGGCCATTTCTTTGCTTGAAATGATCGTTGGAGATGACGCCGTCCAAGACCTAAAACAAGGTAAGGAGATTTAGAGTAATACTATTATTCTGGGCCATGACGCTGATTGAGGTGGGGGGATATAGCCGAGGCAGCATCCAGAGTTGTGCAGCAACTCGCCCATCACCCACAGAACATAGCCTTGGCGGCTGCGACGATCAGAACCAAGGGCCTCAGCGTCTCGGAGTATCAGACCATGATTGAAACAAAGATGCCTCTGAGCCTCTTGGGATCAACGCTTCATCAGTCCCCTGTGACCAAGACTGTATTACAGATTAGTTCCATGCTGTCCGCCTCGATTATCCCTGTTTCTCTCTTCGGAGCCACCTCGCATCAGAAACAGGTTCCGGAGCGATATAGGGCTATTCTGGGGGCAATGAGAGGTGAGCATAGACCAATCCCCTGGATGAGGAGCAATATACTGACCTTGCTGGTATTAGTTTGTCAGGAATCGGAGCACTTGGATGATGTGCTACAGTACCTTCTTGATCAGAATTTTATACAAACACCAACAACACCATCGGACATGTCCTCTTCCCTTATATTACCTTCTTCGCCAACTTCTTCGCCTTGTGGTCAGACTCCGGCCAGCCTAGACTACTTTGTTGTGGACGCCGAGGCGCGAGATCACGTTCGTTCCATACTTGGGGATGATGAAAAAGTGGACTATGCCTGGATGGCATGCAATGTGTGCGTCGATGGAATCAGGCTGAAAGAGGCCCAGTCCTCCAATTTTCAGGAGATTCATGATTTTGGCAGAATTATGGGCCCTCATGCCAAAACTTGTTTCGACGACTGGTCTGCTGTTCTAGAAGCAACGCCGGATGAGGATGATATCGCATGGCACGTTTTAGGCCAAGTTTGTATGATGCAAGGCGCCATAGAGCAGGCCATTGGATGCTTTGAGCTCTCTTTGCGGCAGGAGGATAATGAATTGGACATCAAAGAACGCATCGAGGCCGCGTTATCTCTGTCGTCTCTGCTGCAGAAATCTGGAAAAAATAACAGGAGCCGTGAAATTCTAGCCGACATTGACATCAACACCATCGATCAGGCTCTTGGTTTCCGCGTTGCTCTGGCAAGAGCGTCTGCAACAGCTGCGCAAGGCGAGCTAAGCAACGCTGGAGAACAGTACGAAACGCTCGAACTCGAACAAGAGGCCGCTTTGGGGCCAACAGACTTGGCCACGGTCAACACGGTACAGCAGCTGGCATGCACACTCGAGCAACTCGGCAAATTGGAAGAAGCACAGGCCTTGTACCGACGAGTGTACATTTCATACCAGAACATGTACGGCCAGAAGGACCGCATGACTTTGGAGGCCCTGGATAATCTAGCAAACGTTTGCAAAGAAAGTTTTGCGTTTGATGAGGCAGAGACGCTATTCAAGCAGTCGGTGGATGTTCGGACACGAGCCCTAGGAGCCGACCACCCGCAAACGGCGTATGCCATTCAGAACCTTGCGGTGATCGACGATCTGCGCAGTCGCTACGTCGATGCGGAGCTGAAATACCAGCACGTCTTGGCCATAATCGCGCCCACTCTCGGAAAGGCCCACCCCTTGTATACGACCACTATGGAGAACATGGCTCTCTCGGCTCGAAGACATGCTCACTCTCTGGCCGAGAGCCCGCCGGCGAGACCAGCCTCGTCGCGCGCGTCGTCCCAGTACAGCAGGACCAAGTCCCTGAGGGCAACAGAGAGCACGGTCCTGCGAGACGGCAACAGCCGGGGCCTGTTCGAAAAAGCAGAGCGGGTCTACCTCGAGGTGCTCGCGATCAAGGAATCGGCCAAGGACCTGTACTCGGACCAAGACGTGCTGTCGACGGGCTCGAAACTGGCCGAGATGTACGAAAACGAGAAGTTCTTCGAGAGCCGGCGCGGCGAGAAGGTCAATTCGCTGCGAGACTTGCTGAGGGAGGGACGAAGGCGGGACACCATTTGATTTCTATCGGAGAATGACGTGCGCGAAAACCATTCCATTATGACCACGAAGGCCTATTTCTTTTTCTTTTTTTTTTTTTTATATGTTACGGGATATCCCCACCGTCTTTGAAAGCAAGCGAGCGAAATTGTATTTTTTAAATTACGTAGAACCAAACCTCCTATGTAATGCAATGAGAAGAGAGAGAGAGAGAGAGAGAAAAGAGTAGTCGTGATGAATTAGATCTGTGCTTTCCACCGAATGAGAAAGCAGACAAAACGCGCCTTGTAATCATGCGGATGACCAGAACCCCATCCCCCATCTAATATACAATGGTCTCCCCTTTTTGATCTCCCGACAACCTAACTCCGACTCCGCAAGAAGCAGTATCCTCACGACGCCGAATGCAATGGGCAGTATCCAAAAACGTCCCGCATCGAGATTTGTACATTGCCAATTTTTTTCAGCCTAGGTTCAAGATTCACTCGTGCACGTCCTGTACTGCCGGCGGCGGGGGCTTGGCCGGCTCTTGGGTGGAGCCAGGCTGGGGGGACGGCGGCGGCGGCGGCGGCGGCGGCGGCGGGGCGGGGCGGCCGCCGTCGACGATGATCTGCTGGTCTATGCGGTCTGCTGTGTTGCCGTGCTCGACGCGCTTCCAGGTCAGGATGCGGGCCTCGTTGGTGTCGACTTCGAAAACGCGCAGGCGTCGGATGTACCCGCCGTAGCCGGCGTAGCCGCCGAAGCCGACGCCGCCGGCGTAGCACATCCATAGCGCGGGCTCCTGGACGACTGGCGGCGGTTGCTGGTCTGCGGACGCCTTGGGCGCAGGCTGCGTTATGTTCTGGAGGGACAAGAGGCAGTAGTCGTTGCAGTGGTCGCTTTTTTTTTTTTTTTTTTTTTTTGGTGGTGTGTGTCAGTGAGCAATGTATGCGTGGTGGGAGGGCAAGTCACGTACTGTCCTGCGCTGACCATGACGACGCCCTGCTCCACGAGGGCGTCTCTGAAGCCAGAGTTGTACACGGGCGCCGTGACGCCTTCCTTCCAGTCTCCTACGCGGGGCAGCTCCGGCGAGGCGTACTCTGTCAGCGGGATGTGGATGAAGGCAATGTCCATGTGGCGGCGGCTGTATTGCGAATGGGCGTGCTTGAGCCCGACGGCGGTTTTGCGGAACCAGTCGATTTGGTTCTGCTTGATCCAGTCGTAGCCTGGGTATTTGCGCTCGTTGGGCGAGTACGCGTGCGTGTCCAAGAAGTAGATTGTGAGGGCGGAGCGGTCGGAGCCGCCGCGGGCGAGGATCTCGACGTAGTAGTTTCCTATGCCGGCTATGTCGGCCGGGCCGGCGCGGGAGAGGCAGTACGGGAGGGTTTCGTAGAAGGCCATTTGGCGGGCTCGCGACATTGTGGATTCGTCGTCGTGGTTGCCGAATATGCTGGCGTAGGGAATCTTGCGCTGACTGAGGAGGTGGGCGATTTTGAAGATGGCCTATTTTTTGTATGTCAGTGGTCCTGCTTAGGGAAAAAAAAAAGGAGAAGAAGAAGAAGAAGAAGAAGAAGAAGAAGAAGAAATGCTGGACCTAGGGGTTGTCATCTTCATTCGTGTTTCTGGTGGGATGGAGGATGGGAGGTTGATGATGTGAAATGCTGGGAAGACGCCGATTCGTGGGTTTGGCAAAAACTCACCGTGGGTGCATCCGGCGCGGTATCTCCATTGACCTGGTCGCCGCCGAGGACCACAAAGTCTGGCTTCTCCTCGTCGAGCATCTTGGTAACAAAGTCCAGAGTACGCGGATCCGCCTCGCATTTGCCTTTGGCGTACCCGCCAGGCACTGGTTCACGACACTCGCCCACGCCATTGCTCAGGTGCAAGTCTCCGATCTGCATGATCTTGAAGCGGCCGTTATCCGCGATTCTAGGCCTCGGTTTCTTGCGCTCCTTTGGCGCACCCCGACGGACGGTGAGGTGCATGCTCAGCAACGGACCACCGGCACCCATGAGCAGTGGTGTCCCGGTGATGGCCCAGCCGTCCCGCGCCTCGACGGCATCGTCGCCAAACAGCACGTCCACGTCGGTGATGGCGTCGCTAGAGTCGCTGGACTTTCTTTTGCCGGATCTCTTGATCCAGAGACCACCCGGGCGTTGTTCCCATCGGCCTTCGGCTTTCGGCGGCGCTTTGCCATCTTGCGCTGCTTCGGGGTTCAGTCTACCCACGGATATGTCCATGACGACCTTGTCGTCGGCAGTGAGGTCTTCTTCGTGTTTGCGACTGATGTAGAGGTAGGCGGTCGTTGTCCACGCCCGTCCGAGGTACAGCTCCTTGTCGATCCGGTGCCAGATGGCGGGGTCGAGCTCGCATGATGAGAAGGGGTTGACGCTCGAGCAAGTAGCTATGGTTATGTCGGTGATTATGAGGCCGGGCTGATGGCTGGGCATGTATCCATGGATGACGCTGGGGAGGACTCGATAGTTTCGGTCGAGGAAGAAGATGATCATGAAAGTGAAGGCCAGCGCTGCGCCGAGCTGGGTGAGTGTGCGGACCTGGGAGCAGCATTGACGTCAGCATTCACGGGACACAGAAGGCAAAGCTGATGAGAACAGGAAGCAGGGCGGATGAGTGCATCACCAAGGCATACATATGCCAGCTCGGGAGTGACATACGATTCTTCTCGTCATCATGACGGATTAGGGAGCCACAGACACCCTTGGGCGTCGGCGGCAGTGGGTTGGAGGAGAGCAGGCCAGCGGGTCTGGGAGGACAGATCCAAGAGATGGAGTTGAGGGATGGGAGGCGAGAGGTTGGAGGTTGAAGGTTTTAAGGAGTACGCCAGTAGTCTTGGCGTCTTTCGAATGCAGCTATGGCATGACGGTGGTGGATCGAGAAAGCCAAGCTGTCCGTCTACGAGTATCGCCAATGTGTTTGTTGTCCAGTCGGATCGTGTACGGAAGACGGCGACAAGAGTCTCGCAGGTAAAAGGGTTGAGGGTGGCGGCAGGTTGATGATGGAATCTGGAATCTGGAATCCTCCACCTCCAGGTTCGCAGCTTGCGGTGACGGGGAATTGAACCTTTTTCGGCTCTACGCTCTACGCTCTCCAGTCTCCAGTCTCCACTCCAGTCTCCAGTCTCCACTTCCACTCTCCTTCTCCGCTCCCTGCCTGTAGGCGGGTGGAGCTGTCCACGTCAACCTCGTCAACCTCGTCAACCTCGTCAGCCTCAGCAAAATGATTGTCGCAAATGCCTTTGCTGACAGGTTTTTTTGTAAGTCTAAATAGGGCGGTCCGCACGTCCATGCCCTCCAGCACAGCCTGTTATTTACAATGTATCAGACACTTCTTCATATTTTTATATCAATGGGCGCTAACACTAACGCAGCACGAATGACCCAACTGTCTCTTCTTCACTCGATCAAATATGATGCGTTCGGAACAATAGCCTCTTCGCCCGTGGGCTGTCCTTTAATTCTCGACGCGTATTTAAATGCCAATGTCTACTTGTCGCTCTCTATTCTACAGGCTGCCTACCCAGTTATCCGCCGTCGACATAAATTGCCACATCTGCCAGCCTAAAGGCCGAGACACGTATATCCGGCTTGGATGAGGCTGCATGCTTCTGACAGACACCATTATTGTCCTTGGCGTTGATCGTCAAAGTGGCTATGGGCACCCTGTATGCATTAATCATCTGATTCCTTTCGGATACTTGATTCTGCAAGGTGTGCCTGACAAGCAGTCAGTCATTGAGCTTGGTAATCACACAGAATACTGCACCTACATAACTTGACTTTTACGACCTTTATTGCCTCCCCGGATTCGACTTTTGCCGAGGAAAAGTCCATCACCTTCCATACCATTTTAGCACATAACTTCGTCTCCCAGCCCGCTTTGTCGTCTTCTCCATTGGCAGAAAGAACTACAGCGTCTTGATTGGCCTTGTCCATCCAGTTATGAAGGTCTCATCTGCTAGAGTCCTAGTGCAGCGAACTCGTCTCCCATTCATGGAGTCTGATGGGAATGCCTCTCGGTTTCCGCTCTTGATCGGATCCCCATAAGCCGGGATATCAGGTCGTGTTTCCTCTTCTAGATAAAGATATTGATCAGGTTAATCTCTGGTTCAGGGACGGTTCTTTTAGCCTCAACTACACCTGCAAGGGTATTGCATTTGCAATTGTCCGGCACACGAAGCCGAGAACCCACTTATGTGGCCAAGGACAAAAGGCGTGCGTGGTCTTGATTACATTAGCCCATGTTCGGTGTCAGAGCGAGAACAAAAAAATATGAATCGGACCGCGCCTTTGCTGCTAGTCGGTCGCTGCGCCTGACGAGCCGAAGAGGCGGAGGCGATGATGCTAGAATGGGGGAGTCGACGTTGAACTGTCGCAAAATACTTGCCAGTCAATCTTTACGACTACGGTCAATCGCGTCTGCAAAAGGGAAGCAGGACAGAAAATGAGGGCAAAGCATGACTGTGCACAGGTAGGAGGAGTGCCCTACGAGAAAGTTTGCAACATCGATGCCCTGTCGTATGCAGAAGCATGCGGGTGGCCGTAGTATACGCGTTTGATGAGCTGTTTGAATTTGTCCATCGCCGCCTGTTCACACACAAAGATGAGATATGAACACACTCATGTGCCGCTCTGGGCATCGTCTGAGTTCTCATTGCTTTGTGCGAAGAAGCGAATGTGTTCATCTCGAACTCTTCCCTGTCATGTGATGATGCTTGAAGAATGCTCGGAACAAACATGGGATTCGCTGCTGACTGAGCTCGATGCTCAATGACCGTAACGGTACTAGCGCGGATGACTAACACAGCCATGTCCACTCGCGCCCGCCACAACGCAACGCGCCTAGGAACGCGCCGCAGACATGGAGCAAGCTCATCAGGTTCTCCATTTACGGCATTAATATCGCGGAACTCTCCGCCCAAGTCTCACCTTTCCACCGACGTTGTAACCAATTTAATACAATTACCTGGACCGACTCTCGACGAAACCACGAGACTCACTCACTCACTCACTCCCATCCTCCCTCCCTATTGCGGACCGTCCTCCCGTCCACGCTGTCGCAAGCAACACCGCGTTATCGCGCATCGCTTCAGAGACCTCCGACAGGCCAACCGCGTTCTCCTTGCACGAAAAATGACAGACTACAACGCCCTCAAGGTCCCCGACCTGAAAGCCCTGCTAGGAAAACGCAAGCTGCCCCAGACAGGAAACAAGCAAGCTCTGATTGCACGATTGCAAGAGGATGACGAGAAGAACGCACCCGGACCGGCTGAAGACAAGCCAGGTAAGCGCAGCAGTCAAAGATGCCTACCTGACCGAATCTCAAATCTTGAGCTGGAGAGACGCGCCTAATGTCCCGTGACCTGGACGTAAAACAAAGAAGAAGAAAAAATAAAGGCGCAACCTTTTATTATTTAATTTTTTTTCTACTCTAATTCTAATACGAAAACCCATCACAGAGGTCAAGGAGGACGAAATCACCTACAGTGACGACGAGCCCGCTACTTCCAAACCTGCTGCGCCCAACCCCGCGCCCGCTGCCACCGAGACGAAGCCAGCGGAAGCAAGCGAGCCAGAGACAGCCGCGCCAGCGGAAGACAAGGCAGGGGAAACCGCCGAGCCAGCTGCGCCGGCGCAATCGTTCGCAATGGGCCTGGAAGCCACTGCGGCCGACGCAGAGGCCAGGAAACGCGCTGAGCGCGCCAAGCGATTCGGCATCGACGACGACGACGAAGCCAGACAGCGTGCCGAGCGCGCCAAGCGATTCGGTCTCGATCAGAGCGAACTCGCCTCGGGCCTCGACGCCGCGCTCCCCGAGCGCTCGTTGAAGCGTGGCCGTGGCCGTGGCGGCGATGGCGACGGGAACCGCTCTGGCAAGCGCCAGAACTTGGATCGGAGGGCCCGGCACGGCCGCGGCAGGCAGGGCGGCGATGGGGAGCGTCGTGGTGGCGCCTTGAGCGATGCTGCTGAGAGGGCCAAGGCTGAGAAGAGAGCGGCTAGATTTGCAGTGTCCTAGGCTATTGTGCCGTGTTATGTTGAGCCGCGGCGGACTTGTGACATGGGAGAACTTGGGCTACTTCTCGGTTGGGCACGGCAATGTATTGCGCTTGACAGCGGAGGCATATGATGCATACGGGCACGCTACTGAGGCAGATGGGATGTAGCAGAGCTGGGAGCAAGCATCGTGTGTCTATTTTGTACTACTAACGATCGTTGAGGACAAGGCTATCAAATGCAGAGAAGAAAACGGGCGTTGAAGGGGTTCTGGATCTTACAGGAGTAAACAAAGACGTGGGATTGAAAACCGGGACACTTTTTTTTTTTTTTTTCTTCCCAAGGGTACTGATTTATCATAAAGATCGATATTTGCACTAGCTCTTCCCGCTCTATGACGTCGGTCGCGAAACCAAGGACATGATATCCATCATCACAACTTGTCGTGCTTCTGGGGCATCTGTTCAATTCAACTACATGAAGCATCATCATTATCATCCTCTTGCACGGACGAAAGACAAAGTCCCCGTACTGATGGCTGGGGTTATCCTACCTCAGCTACCCTGAACCAACATTTTTTTCTTTTTTCCCGCCATTTCTGTCTTTTGCAGAGCTGTTCGGCCCGTCTATGATTCATATGCCGCCACGACGATGTGCTGTGCCCACAACGCTTTGAATACAAGCGAGGTACCTGGATCTTGAGGAGAGGTTTGACGTCTTGCAAAGTACTGCAGTTGAACCCAGTGACTTTATCGTGGTTGGTTTCATAGGTGCCTGTGACACCTTGCCATGAGATCCCGCGCGATTGGTTAAAAACCTGCTTGATGACCACTCTGTGCCGTTCATGGTCTGACCTGAGGGGGATTGGTGGGTGGACAAGGGCCCTTCTGCCATGCTCAGCTGCGGAGGATAAGGACATGTGCGAAGGGGAAGCGTCTGTGTTTCATTCTTCTTCGGTGAGGCTTTGTCACACAGCGTTTACAAGGGCCTTGGAGGTTCCGTCTTGTGTGACGGTGGCGCTTGGGTAGTGTATTGCCACCGAGGTACGGAGGGGATGTGCTCTCATCGGGGGAGGTGAGAGAAATCAAGGCCAGACATGCATGAGTTGAAGAAGGATGCGGACGCGCATGTTGTGCAGGAGATGACCCCTTTCCTTGCCAAGGTCGTTAATTAGTCGTTGGTACGTTACCGAGTACAGAGTGCCCTCCACTGTTGCCCGTGATGATCTTCGAGGCCGGTATGATAGAGAGAGCCTCGCCTGCGGGCCATTGCGGATATGGCCGGTCTTTGACCTAGGAACTCTGCGATCTGCAGGATAAATTGAATGGGGTTCGGACGTGATTAATATTTGATGAGAATGTTGCTCCGCACATGTCGTAGGAGCGGGGTGTCCTTGAACGACATCAGTGTCCTCCATCTAATCATATCAAACCGACTCCATGCCACCCCCCCCCCCCCCCCGCACTGCGACTCTACCC
The DNA here is from genome assembly GCA_000709145.1 of Balansia obtecta B249. Classification (NCBI taxonomy): domain Eukaryota; kingdom Fungi; phylum Ascomycota; class Sordariomycetes; order Hypocreales; family Clavicipitaceae; genus Balansia; species Balansia obtecta. The sequence goes on along the minus strand of JFZS01000224.1, from coordinate 24,457 downwards.
TGTCCTATGTGTCATTCCTGGATGGCCATAGTATACAAGCTTGCTTACCATGCCCTGTAGCCGCCAGTGCGGAGTGGTGGCGTGTGATGATGGCCAGGGGAGCTGATCGTGAGCACATCTACTGGCCGAATTTTGCACCCACTTTCTTATATCGGTGACTAATTCGGGTCATCCGCCGAGTTGGGTGAATCATCTCTGAAGGCGGAATCGTGGTTGACATCGAAAGACACGGGATTGGCAAGATGGATTTGTTTCACCATGGCACCAACGCTCGAACTCGTATCTAGTCCTTCTTGTCGCATCGGCCAACCTGAGGTGACACAAACCTCGATTTTTTCTTAGCACATCCAACAAAGGTCTTGTTTCAGAGCTCACCTGACGTGCAAATAGCGCCCTTCTCCCACTTGATGAGCGTCAGTACACCGCATTTGATGGCCAAGGGCAATGGCTTTGTTTCCAAGGCATCATTGAGAGAGAGAGAGAGAGAGAGAGAGAGAGAGACAGCGCCTTTCGGGTTCTCTTTGCAGCGGCCATTGCCACGAAAAACGGCGGCTTTCAATCGTCAAAGTCGAACCCTTGGTGTATCAAAAGTCCTAGCCAATCACATCTCAAGCCACCCGCTGGCTTGCTGAATACCCTTGTCGCTTTCCTGCCCTATGCAAGACTGGAGCAGTTCGATTGACGAAAGAAGGGGAACGGAATTGAAGATTAAAAACTCAGTTACACGGCGCCTGAGCGAGTCCCTCCAGTATCAGTCCATCAGCCGGGGTCGAACGAAAATCAGCTTGCAAGCACCATACAGGTTCCCGCGAGCGGACAAAAAAGAAGAAAAACTCAACATGTACTTACTGGTGGAAGTACCCGGCGACTTTGGAGTGCCAAAAAAAAAACGCCACAAGTACGGTTAGCAATCGTTCTAGCCACGCGAGTTGTGCCACGTCACAAGCCGCAACTTCTCGGCACTGTGGCGAAGCATACGTCTTCGCCATCAGAATGCCTTCGCTTCTGCGGGTTGCCTCCCAGATCCCAGCACTGTTTTATCGCCTCCGACACATCGGCCGGCGTATGCAAGTCCCGCAGTATTAGTCCGGTCAGCTGTCTTTGACGCGCATGCGCATGCTTAATCGCCACTTTGAAAGCTGCAGTTCTCGGCTAGCCCTTTGCGTCAGTGTCGAGTGTACCGCGGTGGTCGAATCACGTATGAACATGTTTCCATTCGCTGGGGATAGGCCGCAAACCATCTTATCTCGGTAGACGCGATTTGCCCCAACTAGCGCAGCGGCAAGGCGCAGCAAAAGACTTGAAGGTTGTATCCGCTGTTCATCCCGCAATCGTGGTGCGAATCTCTGGCCAAGGTATGGTCGAGAGCGCATCACAGCTTTCATGACACGCTTTCGTTCATGCACCACTCATGCTGGCAAATGCCACGAGACTCGGCAGTTCAATGTCGAATCGGTCGGCAAGGCTAAGCGAGATGAGGCGAGACATGCGACGGAACGAGCCAGAGGAAGCTGGAACGAAGCCGGAACGAAGCTTGAACGAACTGCCAAAGCAACACTCCGTGATAATAATCCGCGATTAATCCGTAGAGAATAGAAGGAATAGAAGAAATTGGCGAGGTCTCGCAGGTCGGCGTTCTATACGCAATGAATGCGGCAGGTGCGACTCTGATTGGAAGAAAAGCGTAGCCAGCGTCGCCAGTCACAAGCCAAGAAACATGGGCTGCCTCTTGCCCTTGGACAATCAGCAATATTTTCCAGCCAATGGCGAATGTTGCTTACGAACAGGGAAGGCCCGGCCGGTGTAATAGTGGGCCAGGTTCAAGCGCGCGAATTCCTTTCAAGAATGTCGCATCGCATCTTGTCCTCATGCTTGTATCTACGTCGTAACACTGGCCCGACTGAACAATTCGCATTTACTGTCCCACCGGGTTGGTATGCGACTGCATCCATCTGATGAGTATTGGAGATTGTCGACCTCCCGGCATCTCACGGTCATGACCCGAGTGTTCCGTCCACACTTGAGGGAGAGATCACTTCATCACAGCCATCTCGGAACAAGTCCATGTCAGCCTTTATATGGCACGTACAACGATGATGCAGGCCGCTTCCAACAAGTGATATCAATGATATATTCCAAGATTCTCAAGAGAGTGAAGCGAACTGGAATACATACATGCGTCTGCAACTCAACTCCCCTAGAGACAATGACTGCATATTGCATTGACGTCAAATCATGAGAAGCCAGCTTTTGGCTGTCGCCAATTGCTTTTATCACGACAACTCTAATCTTGAGACCTACCGCCAATAGTGTTTCACGCTGATCGTCGTTGGGTGTTGTTGGCGCCGATGTTGTCGCGTCAGGTGGGCGAGACATCTCTGTCAGATCGCCCTCTCGGAGGGTCTGTAAATGAGACATGCATGTCTAGGACATGCCATTGACGAACAACCATTCATGGCCGTCGAATCGGTGCCCTGGATGCCGGCTGAAGTACTCAGCTTCCAACTGTCGAACTGTCGAACGTCGAACTGTCGATACAGCATCGATCTGGCAATATCGTTTGGTCTAGTCGTCTCTTCGAAAGATGAACCTTCGACACACGAGCTTACGGCCTAGCCCGTGCCCCTCGGGTGCTGTACCAATCAACGAACAAACGCAAGATGCAGAAGCAGGGCTCATCATTTAGTCATTTCCATGGGCCACCCCCCTAACGCGCTGTCGACCACATCGCCTGGATCCCACATCGTCGGCGACCACCGCCAACTGCGGCACCACTTCTTAATTCTCCCCTCAATCCGAGCCACTCGACGCCTCGCAGCAGGGTGGATATAATACATGGAGAGAAGCAAATGCTGCTTGCTACTGTTGGTTGGCATCCCTTGACACTGCTTATGACCCACATTCACTGTGGCGTATGATGCAGGCAGCGGTCAGCGGTCAGCGGCCAGCGGTCAGCGGCCAGCAGGCCGTTTCCAGAAATTGGCCACCAAGTCCCGATTCTTGCCGTTGAGTTGTTAAGCCGTTCCGTCTGTGGCTGACTCGCTAATTCGTTTGTCGAGGAACTACGGGCAAAAAAGCAGCTTGAACGCGGTGAACAACATCATCAATATCGTGCCTCTGGTGATAGTGGGGGTGGGCGGCCACGATGTCCTCATTATTCTGTCACCGTTTTAACCTTGGCTTGCTGCTCGGCAGGCAAGTTACGACCCCTGGACGCCTGGCTGGCCCACCGGATTTGTCGTATGCCTACATCAGACGTCGAGGATATACTATCGCAGAGCTTAGTACCAGGGTTTGGCACCCAATTGAAGCCTGACTGGGCTCGCTGGCTCTTGTCATAGGACGACTTTTCATGCAGCCTACATGGCCCTTCCCGCCCATACAATGCGGCGCAGCTGTCGCCGTTGCAATGCAGACGCAATTGGAAACAATAGGATCCAGTCTACCCGGCCACGGCCAAGGGTCCTTCGATATGGATCTGCCTGTACTCGCCCAATCCAAATCTATGACATCGAGGCATCTCCGTGCAACCAGTCAATGGGAAACGGCGTATGGAGACTGGGTCATTACCTACATCTCCTTGGTCTCCAGCAGTGGCTACTCTGCATCAAGTAGCAAGGGGTTCTGCACGCCACAGGCAGAACACAGTAACAAGGATGCATAAGTAATTGCATCGGGTCTGGATGTATCCGTGTCCTCCCTCTTGTTCTTGTCACCTCTCTTCTCATCAGTTTTTTTACACGTATTTGGTCCCTCTTCACCTAAATAGACCTCTCAACCTCAACACCCCGGGCATTCTTGATTCTATATCTCGTGATGGATTTCTTTTAGCCGCATTTTATTGTCAGGTTTGTCTTCTTGTCACGTGGCATATCATTTTTGTTCCGAATGATAGTTCCTATGCTTGAATCGCTTGTATCATTATTACCGTCGTCAACGACATTGCCACCCTCCGAAGTATATGCTCGTCAACTCATCGGTCCGTCATACGCATGGCCCCAGCGAGGCTAAATCTACTCGAGAGTTACACCTCATCCACAGAAAATCTCTTCAAGTAGGCGACAGTCTTTCATCACGTATTAGACGCCGAGTCTGCCCACCCTTCGTCTAGGGCCATTATTTCGGTCTAGTCCAGTCCGCTTACCCTAGCAACTCTTGATTTCAGTCTCCTCAACTCATCTGACTTCCCATCATCTGGCCTCTCCACACGAAGTCTAGGCTATGTCCATCTCATTCAAGCTCTCAACGTCTTGGTGTTTCTTCTGGGCTTGCTTTGTTGTATCTTTCTAATCGTTTCTATTCCTCGTTTTTTTTTTGGTCTTGGCACAGGATCGTAACTCCTAGCCGCTTTTCAATTACACGGACAGAAACCTCTATTCCAGGTTGCGGTGTCCTCTGGAATTGCATCAATATATCCACTGACGTTTTAGAGCTGCTTGGTGGTACGAAAAGCAATCGTCTGAGATAGAATTGCCATAAGTTCAGCCAGCCAGTCCCAGGACAGTGAGTCTACAGACTACGCAGATATCGTCCTTCTCTGCCCTTGGCTTCGCCAACAGCTTCGTCAAGCTCAGCGAGTAAAGAATTTGCATACTATTCGCGAACATTCGCATTAGTTGATTTGTCTGAGTTTTTCTCCAACCGGCAACTTCCAGATGTAAACATAGGGAAGCTTCAGAAGTTTCAAGGCATGTTTGAGTTGTCATCGAACTCAGGGAAGGTCGGAATACCATGGCACCCCTTAGAATGGGTTATGGTCTACCCACAAGGCCGTCAGATGGGTATCGTCCCAGGAACACTGAGGACAGCGAGACTCGCGTCTCCATTCCCAGATCAACGAATCGAACAACCTCGAAAGATGCAGTTGCCCCTCGATTGGGAAGTCAAATACCATCTCCCTCGCAATCTGTCAGTATGAACTCTCAGATTGTTGAGGCCCGGGAACCTGTTCTTCGTCGATCTTCGCCAAGAAACAATTCTGCGTCAAAAAACAAGTCGTTGAGCAGCAACAGCAGTAGGACCTCATCGGAAACTAGCAGGTACCATATTCAAACTGGATCGAGTTCTTCCACATCCAGCCGGTCGTTCGACGGCACCACAAGACCAACGCAAGCACTCCGTAAAAGAGCCGGACTTCAAATACCTCGCGAAACAGTGACCCCACACATAACTTCGGAAAGTTTAAGCCCCTCAAACTCAGCATGTCGGTCTCAAGACACACTCGATCCCGGTCTAGGGGTTCAACAAGCCCGGGCACTGACGCAGAACAGAGCGGAAATTAAAGTCAGTGAACCTGTCGAGGCTCCAGAAGCGCTTGCCCAACCAGCCACGGTATACCCTGAACTTGATCGATATCGTGATTTACAGCGCCCTGATTTTTCTGCGGCGCGGCTTGACATTCATGTCCCATATCAGTTGGCAACACAGGATCTACCAACCCCAACGCCCGGGTCACTATGGTACTCAGGGAGCAGCCAGGTTAGTGCCGCTAGTGCAAGTCCTTCGACCAAGTTCTCAGAGTCACCCGGTCCTGGATCGTGCAGCCGCGATACAACACCAACATCAGTGTCATCTCAATCTCCTGTCTTGGTTGCCCCAAGTCGGGTGGGCGCGCTATATCGAACCGCGCGTCAACCCAGCACATCCACAACTAGGCCACCTGTGGCAAGGCGACGAACTGGAAGCTTTCCTAACGAGCTTGACATCGATGCAGTCGATCCAAACGGGCTTGCCTCTGTCCGTGAGTCACTAACGTCATCTTCGTCAAACTCGACCGTCAAAGATGGCGACCGGGCAGCGAAAAAGGAGAAGGCGAAAGAAAGCAAGTTGCCGCCACCACCACCGAGCCCTCCCCCACGAGGAGCCTCACAGAAGTTCCGCAAGAATAAAGAAACAAGTGACCAACGAAAAACGTTGAGCTCTCGACAAAGTCGGTCGACCGGCGTAGTGACCAGTGCCCAGCGTCCTGTCAGCATCACGGCTTCATCTCCGCCTCAGACCAGCCCACCTGCTAGACCCAGCCGACAAAACACACCAGACATGAAATCTCAACTCTTCACAGCTACTCCCGTAATACGGAGTAATTTACCAGCTACTATCACAATTGAGGAGGGACGTGGTAGTGGCAGTGGCCTTCTCGGGAATATATCACTACCTGGGTCGACAATATCATCCATTTCACAGAGCAAAAAAGTTGCTTCTACATCGAACTTACCTGTCCTTATAGACGAGAGATCCTCTACAGCTTCAAAGTCCCCATGTAGTGTTGAGCAACTCAGAAGTGCTTCGGAGAGCGCCGGTTTATTGCAGGCTTCACAAGCAAATACCCGAATTGCCTCACGAACAAGATTTCCCTTTTTCGGGAGAAGGAAACCAAACTCTGATAAGGTTATAGAGCTGGAAGGAAAGAATGACGAGAAGAATGCTGTACGTAAAGGACCTGTAGCAGGCACAGGCCACGAGGGCTATGGTAGAGTTGGTGCTGTGCGAAGACGGAGCGGAAGTGGTACTGTTCTGTCTCGAAATGTGACGAATCCCAAGACCTCTTACGACAGTATGCCCAGTTCTGATTCCTTTTTGGCTGACAGAATGTATCCCGTCATCATTTCCGGGGGAGAGATCATTGAGAACAGGAACACCAGCTCCGAGATACCACGCCCAGGAATCAGTCAGGCAGACACTGCTTGTCGTAGTACGGAGTTGAAAGTTGATTTAGAAGGGCAATCGAAAACCTCAGCCACCTCTTGGTCTCGTGTTGGCACTTCTGCTTCAGTTCGCAGTCAAGTGGATAGTTCTCAACGACTATCGAACAGCAGCGAATCTTACGCCGCTTGCATGGAATCTACACTCGCATTCAGGCGATCTGCACACAGGTCAAGGTCGTCTCCTGATCGCCCTTGGGCAGTTCCTCAGCCGATCAATACACACGGACATGCCCATTCGTCCTCATCTTTGGCGAGCTTCGATACTAGCATATTGTCTGATGAGTGTGACAAGGAAATGCAGCGACATCTGTCTGATGAATCTAGCGCACTTCACGCAGGACCGAAGAAACCACATAGACAAGGGCGTGCACCTCATAAATGGAATTTGTTCAGCAGGTCACGAAATCACACCAACGCTAAGAAGAGCAAAGTTAATGGCCCCGTTACAGCCACGGTGAAAGCTGCAGACAAGCGACCTGTTGCATTCTACACACTTATGAATGCAGCCGAGCAAGAAGAAAGAGATAAAAATGTTCATGCCAACGTTCATGCCAACATTCATGCAGTCTTAAGAGATGCAGAGGTATATTCTAAAATAGAACATGTAGACACCTCGACCGCGCTGGGTTCCGGCTTGCAGCAAAATTCGACATTGGAGCATCACGACTCGGGGCCGCAGCAACTCTGGCAACCGCCTTACGACATATGTACCACCACAGTTGCTTCAGTATCAATGACTGCCGAATCGTCACAATCAGCCACGGGTGGGCGACCCAGCAGGCTCCAACAAGTCGGACGTATCCCACAGGTGGTTAGGAAGCGGCCAGATGTTCCCTCCACGCACAGCTTCTCAAGACCGTTCCGTACTAGCTTGCATATACCAGCCAAGAATATGCCAGAAACATATGACCCTCAATCCATTGCCACAGGGCCAAGTCCCCCAAGGTCAAGGACTCATGTACCTGAGCTTTCCATGGTGGGCTCAACTTTAGATCGTGAAACTAACTCACCGTCGAACCTGACTTCGAGTTTCAAAGCATCCCCAAGCATTGGCATGGAGGAGAGAGAGTTTATTTCTTTCTCTCCACGAAAAAACTCTGACGGCACAATGTACACAAGCTCTAGCAGCTCCGGAGCGGCTAACCCATTCTCCACTGCCACAGCTATCATCCCTAGACCCGAAGACCCGCCTGTCGAGGATGAAGTATGGGACGAATACAATGATTTGCTCGGCGACGAGTCTATGAAAGGGCGTCAATCCGCTACATCATCAAAAGGAGTGTCTTTTCATTTGGAAGCATATCAAAACAAGCTGACCAAGGAGAAAGCCCTCGACTCTTCATTTGTTGTCAGTGACAGCCGCAAAACTTCAACATGTTCCAAAGCTCCGACAAACTCTTCCGGTTGTAGGGCAGACATGACGGAGCATATTCGGAAAGCGTTTCAGCCTAAATCAAGCCCTACCACAGCTCTTCCATTAGGGTCGGAAAGCATGAATCAGAAAAAATCTGAGAGCTTGGCTCACATAGCCCAGGAGCCTGATTCAAAGCGCAGCAGCTCATCATCCTGCGGAACAACATTTTCTGATTGCAGCGCACGCTCAAATGATGACACGCCTCTAGCTCAAGTCAATCTACGAGTAGGCTCAATGACAGTCAGTAAGTGGTTAACTTTTGGGCATGTGCTTTTTAGCGACATTCGACATCAGCTTCCTCCTGCAAAATCATCTCGTACGAACCATTCTGTTCTTGTCATTGATGGCCTTGGCAATGATGACTGGTCCTTTTATGCTGCCGAGACATACCCTTCAGCTTCATTCTTCAATCTCTCCCCGAGAGCACCACTTCCCCCTGAATTCAAGACTTCTCCAACGGGATTTCCTCTGAGTCCGCCAAATCACCACCAGGTCCAGTACACTTCGCATTTGGATAAGTTTCCTTTCGCGCCCCAGAGCTTTGATGCCGTGGTTTACCGCTTTCCCACAGTAGCTCCCGAATCACATTGTCGGAATATTTTGAGCGAAGCTCGACGGGTATTGAGGCCCGATGGATATATTGAGCTGTCCATCCTGGACTCGGATCTCAATAACATGGGTAATCGTGGCAGACGCGCTATTCGACGCTTGAAGGAGCAGATTCATTTGCAAAGCCCAGACACAAGCTTTGCTTCCACAAGCGATCTGATTGTTCGCCTGCTTGGTAAAGTTGGATTTGCCAATATCAAGGCGGCGCGTGTTGGCGTTCCAGTGGCCAGCTCCATTTCACGAGCGGGCAATCTGAAGTTGAAAAACAAGCCTGAAGCGAGGAAGCAGAAGGAGCCTCCGAGCTTGGCGGAGATGATGAGTGACAACAGCCCTGTCGCTGATGAGAATATCACGAAACTTGTTACACGAGTTAGCCGATGGTGGTACACTCGATGCTACGAAAGCTCATTAGGACTCAAGCAAGACAATAGCATTTGGAATGACAAGGCCTTGTTATCCGAGTGCGAGCAGCTCGGCACGAGTTTGAAGCTCATGGTTTGCTGTGCAAGAGCTCCCGAGCGCATCACCAGTTTCTGATCCGCACATCTTGCATGTCGATGTGTGAATTTTTAATTCTTCCCTGCATTTTTGTCTCTTGCAGGTCTCAAACGAGAGAATATTATTCATATGTATATTTCAAATTTGTATACATTTTCAAGACGGCACTACACCAGGCGCAAGCTCTACGAGCAAGTGTTTCTCACGAAACACGCGTTACACTAATAGGGGCGATAACGACGGGAAAAAAACACACGAGAGTCACGCGTGTGTATATGTCTTTTTCTTTTTCTTTTCTTTTTGGACATTCCGATGCTTTTATCCACCCTTCTCCAGTTATTTATTGATTATATGACCATGGGCTCCGCCTAATGCGTTCTCATCGTTCCACCACATTCAACAGGTTTGAAGGTATAGAACAATTGTACAGTTTTCACATGTTTGCATTTCCCGATGATGTTTAGCGGGTCGGATATCGGATCATAGCCTCTTCTTTGCGTTGAGGGATGCAGTTGATAGGCCAAGGCGGGAGGGAAAATTTTTTTTTTTTTTTCGGCGAAACTGGTCATTGAACTTTATCCTTTTGGATTTCGAGGGGATGGCAGAGTGAATAATGGCATGAGCAACGCGGACATGATGGGATGGATTGGAGATTTGTTTCTAGCATTGCGCGACATATGCATGAAAGATACCCACTGCCTGTCTTTCTAATAGCGGAATCATTGAAAAGTTCTTGATATCTTACCGGACAGTTCTAGGCGATAGTGCTGTGTGATTACCTGAAATTCATATATGATATTGGAAATTTTTGTACATTATTCTATTTTTATCATTAATACAGGAGGCGAGAGCCGGCTGTACACACCATCAAGAGAATCGAGACGCCTTCCTCGTAGCAAGCTCTCTTTACGGAGTGTTGCGCAACCTTGCCTTTTGTGATATCTCGGTGGCAGGTTGCCAATGCTCCCAAACGCGCAAGCGCCGTAGAACCGCTACGAAGCCTCCGCCTCCGGTTCGTTCGTGTACCTTGGGACGCATGACCTGAGTACACACGGTCTTGCCGGGAGGTGTCTTTTGCACGACCGTCGTGACGCTCCAGGATCTACCTTCGCCGGCATCATAGGGGCCGTCCAGCGTTGTGGACGTAGGCATCTCGATGACTCGTTCCAAGGAAAGTGGCTGATCGGTTTCGACTGACCATTTCATAAAATCTCCGATTTGGCTTATGGATGGCGTGTAAACGATCAAGATGCCGTTGGGAAGCAGCGCTTCGACGACGGGCTTTGCACTCTCGTGCGCAGAGGGAACGTCCAGGACTGCGCGGGAGAGGAAGGGCTGCCTGTCCGTTTTGGCGAGGCGCTTGTGAAGGAATTGGTCTATACTGCTGATATGAAAATCGACGGAGGGCAGGTACTGTGCCCGCCTGAAGTTGCGGACGAGTTGATGCGCGGAATGCGCATGTTTCGCACTTATATCGAGAGTGTGCACGACGGCTCGGCGAGACTCTCTGTATTGGTCCAATGTCTCTTTCGCATCCGGGGACAGATGGACCGTCGGGGCAGCGGAGTCGGTCTCTGCCGGAAGTTTGGCCGCGCATATGGCTTTGCGAAGGGAGGACGGAATCGGTGGGTTGGCGGCGTGGATAGCGTGCGCAATGTGCAGGGTCAGGCTGCCCATGCCGGTGCCGGCTTCGAGGATCTCAAATGCCGACGGGCCATGGGGGTCTCCGTCCTCGAGAGGATCCTCCTCGCCCGGCAGGGAGAGATTCAAGTCCAGCAGTGACACCACGGTGCCTGCATCGTGCGGGAAGATGTTGGAGCCGAACCGCTTGCTGTTGACGATATAGGTGGCGAGGGTCGGCTCGTAGATCTGGAGAGGGTGGCCTTCGCTATCCCTGATCTTGTCGAGGAGTCTCCGCCCGATGAGCTCGGAGGCAGCCAGCCAGGAACCGTACTCTAGCCTCAGGATGTCGTCGAAGCGGAGGGGTTCGGTGAGGAGCCATCTCTTGTACTTGCGGCCTTGGGGGCGAAGGAGGAGGACGTCGTGTTCTGCCGCGCGGTGTGTGTGTGTGTTTGTCAGTTGCGGCTTCGCGCTGCCAAGGATGCCGATTTGTTGCTGGGTACCAACCAACCTTGGATTTTGCGATTGGTGGTCAGCGTTCTGCGCAGACACGGCACAATCGGCGGTTTAGCATTGCGCATGGGCAGATGTCTGAACATGCTGCCTGCTGCCGACGGGGAGGCGGAGGCGGAGGCGGAGGCGGGCCTTTGGGGATTTGTTTGCTTCGGAGGAAATAAGGAGACATGGATAAAAATATCGCCAGAAACCTCGTCTGGGTATGACTAACGGTTTGGTCTGGAGAATGCCCCACATTTAGCTTCTTCGTGATTGATTGGACAGAGTGTTGTATTTAGTACCTGGTTGTTATCCCATGTCCCATGTCCCATGTCCCTTGTCCAGCTATATATATATATATATATATATATATCACCACTTACATACTTGCAGACGTACATTCGTTAGAATTACCGCCTGCATAGTGTACCTACCTACCTAACTAACTCTGTACAGTAGGCAGTGAAACCAACCCTGCTAGGAACTCACTGCCCACTAGTCCGTAGGCCCGAAGCGATGGCACGCTGGAAGAAATTTCATGCATGCCGATCTTTGACCTTGATTAGTTGCACAACCGACGTCGTATCGTTTGCCGTGTCGCACCATCATGAACCTGTACTGGTCAAGAGGCCCACCCACCCGTAAGAAGCCGGTAAAAGTGTGAAGTGAATGTGTAAAGGTGAATGTAGATGCAAATTGTAGACATCATGAAATCTACCGAGTATGCTTGCTGGCACCGGACTGGTCGGTCCACACGTGGATACCGCTCGACCAGTCTTGCCCTCAACCGCAACTGCTTACAGCTGCTCGCTCCTTCCCAATCCTCGCGTGTACCAACCACTTCTCCTTTCCTCGCTCAAATGTTTTGTTTTGATCTTCATTAACTTGGAGCCATTCTCGTCATGAAAATATTGATATAATGCCAAACAGCGACACCGCCTCATCAGGTGTATGTTCCAAGTTGCTCTCTCTCGTCTGTGCATACCACGCCGGCCAACATTGAGAACCTCAAAACGACGATAACACAGCCAAAAAAAAAAAAAAAAAAAAAAAAATCTCTAGTATTACAGAAAAGACCCTCCTCAACCGGTCCTGGTTAAATCTTTCATTGCCTAAACGCCGGTCTCGTGAGACATGTTGATATAGTCCTGCGTCAGAATGGCATCATTCGGGGGGGGAATATTCAAAGACAAATGCACCGGAAAGTATCAAATCGTACGCCGGGATAGAATGCCAAAACGCCTGTGCTAAAAATGTGCAGTGTTAAAGGACGAGCGTGTCGGCGCCAAAACGGCGGACATTTAGCCTCACCATTTTCTTGTGGTTCCTCTCGGCAAAATATGTATCATGTCCATGTCGAAAGAAAATTCGGATTAGAGTCCTTCTTTGCAAAGCTTGAGAAAACATAGTCGGTACACACAGAGCACGCAGCCCAGTCGATCGACTAATCGCGAATCATGCAAGACACAGCTGCCTTGATCTGGCCGTTGTCTCTTGATCAAATGAACGCAAACTTCCCTGACCCCATGTGATCAAGAGCCGATGACCAGGCTTCCTGCGCATCAGGGATGTGGGTGCAGTGGTGAAAGTCCTCTTCAAAGTAGGGCTGGATTCTGACGCCAACGTGCTCCTCGAGAATGGCGATACCGGAGTCGTAGCGTCGCCTGCATCTCTTTGTCCAAGGATCCACCTTGACCGGGCTGTGGTAGCAGTACACATTTGGCTTCGCATCGCGTATACGAAACACAACTCCCATGCCTTTGAGGTGGCCCCATAGTTCACGGGCTGCGTGCCTGGTAGCTTCCGACAGGGGGCTTACTGCGTACAAGGACTGCGTTATTGCGTAGCGCAGGGTCAGTGCATCAGAACTATTGCTCCCAAATCGTTGCTCTACCTGTCTCTGCTGTAGACGAAGCTCCGAGACTAGTCTATCGAATCGTTCAATGTTGACATGATTATAGAACAACGCAAGGTCGATCCATGTTCTGGCAACATAAGGATGACGACAGCTGTAAATGGCTTCTAATTCTTCCGCAATGGTCGGTACGCTTCCCCATAAAAGGTCCGAGACCGTTGCCGACCCCTGCTTTTGCTGGACTTCGTACAAGCAGATGAATATTTGCCGTAAAGGATGCGACCTCTCAAAATTGGTCGTCGAGTATGCAGCTAAATATTTGCAAAGTGCTGTCATCGTACCAGGATCTCGATGTACCATGCCAAGCAACAACTCAATAATACCCAACGGCGAAAGCTTCTTCAAGTCGAGTTCCAGTTGCTTAAAGGCTTTCATCAAGTAATCTCCACCTTGATCGGCATCTCTTGCTTCGAAGTAGAAATTTGCTTCCAGGAGTAGGTCGCTGGAGCCAGCCCCCCAAACCATAGTCACCGGCCAACCAACGCGGGCATCGGTTTCAACCTCGACTTGACGACAGTGCAGAAAAGCCTTGCGCATATTGCAAACAACAAGCTCCTGGGCACGAACAAGATCTGGTGATCGGAGGTAGCCAGGAGTCGGCGGTGGTGTTGGCGTGCGACATCGTACATGAGCCGGTAAGTCGGCGGGTAACTCGAAATCGATCAAATCATACTCGGTAACACCTTTTCTCTTCAGGTAGGTCCCCAAATTCACAACTCGGCCATTGCGAACAAACTCAGACACTTTACCCTCCGCATCGCGCTGAAACTTCATTGATAAAAGACGCTTAACTTCCTCCTCTGTGTTGTTCTTGACGAAGCCCCACTGTGAGAATCTCGTTTTGTACATCTTGGGTCTATCTGATGTGTCAACTTTACTATTACAGGTTAGCAAGTTATTCGTGAGGTCGGAACTTACGTTGCTTGGAAGCTGTACTTGTCAGCCATGATAGACATGACTTCCTTTAATGGTTTTCTCTCTTCCAGATACAAGCGTCTGATTGTTCCCTTGAACTGCTCCCAAGCCTCAGCAGAGACCTGTTCACGTGTTGATCGAGCTCCAGCTTGACACCGGAGAGAAAGGGATCCAGGTTTTTGGTCCTGGAAGCATTTGTTAGAGATTTTATTACAAATGTGCGGCAAGGGCCGGTCACACAGTACTCACTGATAATGGTAATGGAGTCTCCGGTATTGAAGAGGCTGGGGGCGAAGCAAGTGGCTTAGGTGTTGCGGGTTCTTGTTTCACTCCCGGCAAAGCTGTCGTCGAGATGGGTGGTGGAACCTTTGGCCGTGGCGGTTTGGCAGGTGCCTTGCCTTTAGTCTTCGCGGCAGGATTCAGTTCTAGTATGAACTGATTGCCGACACTAATATTAGGTTTGGGAGTTTTGGGAACGGGTGGCTTGAAGAGGCCTGCGCTGTTCGTGGAAGAAGTTTGACCGTTATTGTTGCTGCTGTTGTTGATAACACTAGACCGCGTGTTGTTGACTTTGTTGTTGTTGACTTGCTTCTCATTAATCTTGTTGTTACTAAAACAGCTTGTTGTGGAGAAGGCAGCAGTGTTGCAACTCTTTGACGGAGATGGTCTCGTTTTCGTGCTGGCTGATCCGGGCGGACGCCAGATCTCAAACCCCGGGGTGCCCCCTACAACTGGAGAGCCGTGGTTGGCAGACCTGGCAGTGATCGGTGATCTAATCATTGGTGGCGATGACAAATGGCTGTTTGGCATGGGTGAACGAGCGGCTGGACTCTGCATACGGTTGCTGGACATGAAGTTATCGAGGCTCCCAAACTGTCCCGAGGACGATGCGGCAACAGGGCTAGCCATTCTATTTCCAGAGAAATTCCCATATGATATGGGCGGTGGACTCATAGAGACGGGGCTCGCCATTCGTTGCATTGAAGTATATGAGCCCCAACTCTCACCAGGAGTTGTGACGGGGCTCGAGATTCTGTTTGGGTCAAATGAAGAAGTTCCGCCACCATCACCAACACCACTGCCGCAGTATGGCAATGGATGGAAACCGAGACTTGGCTGAAAGCTGTTCATGCTAATTGAAGGGCTTTGAATTGTATGTTGATGAGCCAGACTGTTGCCAAAATTGTTATTGCTGACGGTGGTGTTGGTAGGTCTCGGCGGTAGAGGCGGCGCCGATGATTTTTGCTCAAACGGATGGAATCCCTTATTCTCGAATTGCGCGACTAAACGACCAACCCCTCCTCCTCCTCCATGATGAAGCCCACCTAGAGTGTCTAGTTCCATATCATGTTCTCCTTGATTGTCCTGTTGATGCTGGTCATGGTGAAAGCCGGTCTGCTGCATATCTGACGGCGTTGGCGACCAATCCATACCTCCAACATCATTGGGCGACTGCCTCCCATGGTGGGCGTGTTCCATCGACATTCCCGAAGGCGATGTTGATCCTTGGACAAAGTCAAATCTGGACCAAGCCTGATTGACGAAGCCATAGGAATCTATGGTATAGGCAGGTGTCCGCGGCTTGTCTGGAGAAAAATTAAACATGTCGATGAGCAGCCGAGCAGACAGGGCTCTTTCAGGGCCCGGTCTGCTTGGCTGAAAACCGGTCAGTGACAGGGACTCGAACGGATCGAGAACCACCTGTTGATGCTCAGTCGCCAACCCAAGAATGCATCACTTGTTAAAGTGGCCGACTGTTGAATCGGGAGCGTACTATCACGAACTGAGTGGCGAAGCAGGCGGCCACTGGTGCCCATAATCGTTAGTATGAGGGAATGAAACTTGGTGCTTAACCAGCCAAGTTGGTGCGGCGGCCAGATAATAGAAACGAGGCAAGCAGTCAGCAGTAAGGCATGAATGAATGATTGAATGAATGAAGGGCTGCTTGCGCTATCGGCTCAGTTTCCAAGAAGCGGCTGGACATGGGCAACCAAGCAACGTCTTGATAGGGCAGACTCCGGATCAAAACCGAGTATTGCTACTTTGTTGCCCACGCTATATAGCAAAGGGTCGCAGGTACCTGTGTGGAGGATTAAAGCCACGCGCTTGAAAGTGCTAGAGCACAAAAGTTCCTTCGCCAAATTATCCCAAGAAGGAAAGCCCAATGGATGGCGTCGTCCGGGGAGGGCCTCTACTGGGGTTGGATTATCTGTAGCGATAAGAGGGCAATGGGTTGGGAAGAGAAGACACACCTGGTCATAAAATTGGACCCGAAACCACAGGCGACACAGGCGAGGAGAAAAAAACCAGGTAATGAGAGAAGCGGATGATGGTGACAAGGAGGGGGGGGGGGGGTGGAGGGGGGAAGGGGGACGACGGGGGACGACGGGGAGGGAGGAAACGTGGGTAACTGGGGAAAGAAGCGGTTACAATGAAGAGGGGAATGTAACCTCATGCGGGCTGAGGGCATTTGGCGACAGCAAGCTGGCAAAGCAGAAGGAAACACGACCACGGAGGAAGAATAGGGCTTTCCGGCGACAGGAGCTGTGTGATTAGAAGGGGTCAAGACGACGGGCAAGACGACGGGCAAGACGACGGGCAAGACGACAGGCAAGACGACATGCATGGAACTAATGGCCAGAAAGAGAAGGTGATATGGCCCCGGAACCACCACTCACGACGAGTAGTCGCCAATCACAAAGACTGATGATATACAAAGGCCCCCTGGTACGGACCCTTGGTCTCGAGCTGGGAGGAACAAACCCGTGGGGGTCAATATAGTCGGACCCTCGACAGCGACATCGCCAAGGCCACGAGGGTTGGATTAAATTGACCACCGCTTGCCAAAGAGAGCACGAGAGAAGCAACAAGAGAGGGGGGGGGTCGATATTCGACGAATCGAGGGTACGATCTGCTTGCTAGCTGCCTTTGCCTGCGTTGATTCCAGAAGGATTCCGACTATGGCCCAGCTGGCCATGATTCGCCATTCTACTAGGACTAGAAACTGGGGGCGCGCCACAAAGCGAGACTTGCGCCGGAATGGCCGGCGCCCAGTCGCGTGACAGACAGTTCTAGTAAACCTTCTGGACGGGGCCATTACGGGAAGCGTGAGGAGTGCGGGGAGCGTGCTGTTGTTGTGTTGTTCTGCTCCTTGGCTGGAGGTTTGTCTCAAGCCAGCGTCAGCACGTTTTTCCCGTCGCAATGTGCAACCATGGTTACAAGCCGAACACAGAGTGCTTTGGGGTTTGCTTGAATCGTCTTGGGTCCGCTTGGAGAATGAGAGAGTCATGACTATCTGGCGAAATGCAAGCCAAGTCAGGGACCTACAGTACATACCCCCCGTATTACTAGTAGCACATCGACTATCTTACCGGGGGCCAGCGCCACACCAACGGTGGCCCTCCAGATTTGGCGTTTGAACTGACTGCTTGCGGCGGAGGGCCTTGGCTTTTGCTGAGTACCGAGGTGTATACGATAGAGCAACGGCCGGCCGCTAACAAGATCAAGCCCCAGGCGGGAGGCACGTCACATCAGTTGGCTGTAGCGGAAATGGTAGTGACAGGGACTGCTGCCAACCACAACAAGCGCTGGGCCAAGTCGGTTTATGGCGAAACCGCTGGTTCCCTGGTCGTTTTATGTTCTATCAAGGCCCGGGGTAATACGGAGCATGCACCACTTGGAGAAAGCCGCGGTTCAAGCGCGTGACGATGATAGCTGGGACCTGCACTGACCTCACGAGCGCAGTGGGGGTGATACTGGCTTTGCACGACTCAGCATCTTTGGCTTGGCCATGTCGTCCCAGGGAGAAGGCATGAGGAGGAGAACGAGTTGCTGTGAAAGCCACAAGATGCGGTTGCAATATGTCCCGTCGAGTATTGGTGGATATGAAGCCATACAACGAAGGAGAGCAAATCGTCAAGCCAGCTTGTTGTGGGGCTTTGAAGCAGCACGACCAGATAGATGGGCGGCGGTCATCTTTCATGGCTGATGGCTGACGGAGCTGGACACGGTTCGGCCGGGGGTTGCTCGCGCTCGCTACGAATTTGCAATATAGGATGATGATACAACGTGGGATCTGGTCTTTGCGATACGACTGGTGTGCTTGCGGCAAAGCCGAGGCCGTCACGGGGTGGAGATGAAAAGATTACTCCGGCCTATGCAACCTGCCTCGAAAAAAAAAAAAAGACCAGACAGGCTGCCGCCATGTTCAGGAACTTGGCTGCTCTGCTCTGCTGCCAAACATGACCTTCAGATAATTCGGGACTGACAAAGTTGACCTCAGTCTGTCGCTCTCCCAACTGAGCTATGGCCGCACACGTCTTGATAAAACATGTCAACTACATGTTATGCCGTCAGGGGCTGGACGAAGCATGCACTTAGCAATTGGCTTTTGTACGTGTTCCGCAAAGTCCTTCATTCAGCTCAGGCCGATGGGTCAGGTCAGGCTCTGGCCGATTCTATCCTTGCAAATCACCCATCACCCGTTCCAGTCGAAAATTATCCAGCAAGGACGGCTGCCAGGAGAGTTGCAGCAATCCCCCCATACTCCCATACTCAGAATCAGTCACCTGACTCGGACTGTTTCGACGTGCTTCAGCCAGCAAGCGTATTCTGATCCAAACCTCCTTCGCCCGCGTCGCACCCATCTCGGTGTTATACTCGCTCCGTATTACGCCCAGACCTCCCTGAGACATACATGCAGTACGGGCTGGCTTCCAACAGCCTTGGTTGAAGCAACGAAAGAGAGAAGGATCGTCAGGCGGCTCGTTTGCTGAGCTGGCGCAATATATCAGCTGTAGAGGAAGGCGCCTACCCTCTCTAAACCTTTCTTTGCTTTTCATGTCTTTTTCCTGTCTCCAAGGCCAGTGCCCGGCCAGGTTTTGGGAGGAACACGGGTGGAGAAGGTTTCGAAGCCCATCTCCGTCCACATGCTCGGGATTGGCTGCCTGGAGAGGAATGGCGCGCGATGCTGACAGGTTGGAAAACCAGACTCTCGAGGCAAATCTTATCGTGACTCGTTACGACAGCTCATTGGACCGGGGCACATCAAAAGAAAGGTCGCCCGGATGTGGCTTTATGTGCGGAGTAATGCTGCTGGGCATCTACTCCGTGGTCTTTGCCCTTTAACGTGGAGATGTTGGCCGTCGTCGTCATCACAACTTCATCATACTCATGGCCAAGATGCAGGGATCCACAGCTAGCAAAAGCCTATACATTGTTGATGTATTTTTTTTTTTTTTCGGAGATACTTCTCAGGCCTCTCACACTCAGTTGGGCCTTTTCAACAAGACACTGGCAGACTCATATGGTGTTTCTCTCAGCGACTATGTGGCTCAACCTGAGCCGGATCCGGATCATTACGTTTCAAGGCATTAGTTGCAAGGCTAGTTTGGCTTGTAGGCCTCAGAACCGCGTTAGTTATTACGACTGGACATGCTCTCTCCGGAAGCCACAACATGAGATCCTACCTCCATACTGCATGCTGTCAATGCAAGAAGCGGCAATCCGAGTACACACAAAGCTGTACCTATTTATTCATGACAACTTTCTGGTGTTTCTGTGACGGGGAGAGCGTCGTTGCGTACGTCACCATTACGTCTATGTAATTCTTGCAAGACCATCATCAAGAAAGCAGTCAACATGAAAAGAAAATAATAACAATATCAAACTTTTCGTCACTCATCTCGTTGGTCACACCGAGACGGGCGGGTTCGTCATGTACGCCATTTGCAGCCATGAGATCATCCATCCTCGAAACGGCAGTTGGTAGAGGGGAAGCGTAAGGATGGTTAGTCGTGGCGTGCGTGCCAAGATGCCAGACGAACTATTGAACGGTAGCCATATACAAGTCAAGGTCAAACACATGCCGCCGGGCCAGGCCAACCGAGACGGCCTCCACATTTCCCTCCTGGTGGGAGCTACGGAGCATTTAGACGGGCCAGCAGATGCCACAACATGAGCGGGAAGGGCCGCCCGTCTCCCTCGCTTCTGCTACTTGGTCTATGGGGGGTCGGGGTTGGGCACATGATGGCATGAACTCCATATAATTACAAGGTCACGTCAGAGAGCAAAAGCCCGTCGTACCCGCCAGACGGGGTTTGAATCTCCTTATTACTCTTGCCGATACCCCATCATGAGGCTCAATGTAGAGCTGGTCCATGTTTGCATCACGGTACTCCTACGAGGCTGGTGTCTGCCTGTCTGCCCTGCTGCGGTTAGCCGTGCTGGATCGAAGCCAGAGAGAGATGTCATGGCAAATGCTCGTCTGGACATGTACTGACTGTCACCGCCAACACCATGCCGCATTCTGAAAAGTCCTACGACCGACCAACATCAGCAAGCAACGTGCCAGCCTTTGCTCGAGCATGCTCCGCAGACAGATATCTGATGATGGGAGAAAAAAACAAGCATGGGGCTCAGCCCATGCCCTTCTAGGTCCGTGGAATTGGGCTGCCGTGAGCTACGCAGAGCTACGCAGAGAATACCTCCCGACAATCGTGCCCCGGAGATTACGGCCGTCGCCCTGGCCGCAGAGTCCTGACCAGCCCCGTGCACGGATCGTGCGCCCTCTCTTCCAACGACCTCTCCCTCATGGGGACCTGGAGCTGAGCCGACTCTTTTGCAACCTAGTCCATGGCAGTTCCATCGCCAAATGTAGAGAACGGCCAGCGAAGAAGGGCAGAAGACCAGCCCATGTGAGCCCGTTCGCACTCGCGAGGTATGCACTCGTCCTCATGTCCAAGACAGACCAGACCATCTACGGCTCCTGTAACTTTTGCCGCTGAATCATGCCGAACCATGACGCAGTCCAAGAAAACGTACTGTGACAACTCGGTCGATCCTGTAGTCCCCTCTGGAATGAACATGGTGATGTAGTGGATGACCTAGTGTTCTGCCACTATCAATGCTTTGCCATAGTTGGCCCCCAGGAGCTATCCTGCCTTGTCATGAAATATATATATATATATATATATAGGATACAGAATGAATGGCACGTGTAACGTTGCAAGAGCCATCGTATGCTGTGGAGAGCTTGTCACTGACTCTCCTGTCTTCACTTCATGACCCACGACCTTGCCATCTGTTTATGCCTTGCTCCTGGTCCATCAGGCCTGTTAAGGAGACGTCAATTGGCAGTGAAAGTTTGACATAGATGTCGGGGGCCCTGCAAAGGGGCAAACCCGGTTTCCTGGTATTTATCAAAAACAACAGTTATAGTACAAGCCCGGCTGCTTTCCAGGATGCATCGGTATTTTGAAATTCATGGCCCCCTCCCCCCCTTCCTAGCTCTTTTCCCATGCCGTCTCATCCCCATGGTGGTATGTTCCCTAACCAGCCAGCCATCCCATGTCCAGTAGCCCGCCGTGGCCGGTGTATAGCTTCCCGCTGCTGCTGCTATATGGCCATTGCTCATTTTTATTTCGAATGTTGAAGATGAAAGAAGAAGAAGAAATTTTGATGATTTCGAACGTAATAGGCTCAAGATAACAGCAAGGTATCGTAAAGTATATTGGGTATAGGCGGCAGTCCATGTGTTTTCGTCGCTTTGGCCGAGGAACGAAAGTCTGCTTTGAACAAAAAATAAAAAAGAATTTGTATGGTTGAAAGTTCATGGCTCAAGACAGGAAACATTTTGAAGCTGCAACAGGACATTGAAAAGCAGGTAGACTTCGGAATGCTGCCCAAAGAAGTCATAGGATTTTATGTTAAGAATTGTCGAGCTGATAGCCACGAGCAGGGTGGCGATTGACAAATAAGAAAATATCAGAATGGTAAAGAAAAAGAAAAAAAAAATAATATACTCGAGGGGAGTAGAAACAATGGGTGCGCGTTCAAATCTCTTGTCCCTCTTCTTCGTCCCGGAAGCGAATACCGCCCTCGACTTGGATTGCATCCCGGACCCAAGGTTGACTGGCTACCTGGTCGATAGTCCAGCGACTGCGTGCACGTTTGAGCAGCCCTTCTGTGATTTCCATGGCACCAAGAAGTCCTCGCTCCTTGAACTTGGCTTCGCTGGCTTCATGGTCACCGTCATCACCGGCGTATTCTACCCAGCGCCACTCAACTCGAGCGATCCGGTGGCTTGTCCTACTGCGCATGCGATGGGCGTCGCTCATGCCAGGATGAGGATCGAAAGGTAGGCGAGATTCCAGGAGCGCGTACAGAAGCACGCCCAGTGACCAGGCATCCGTAGCTCGGCCATCATACGGTTGGCCCATGATAACCTCCGGAGCAGCGTAATCATCAGAGCCACATCGTGTCTCCAGTTTTTCGTCGTTTGCAATACGTCGAGATAATCCCAAATCAGCGAGAGTGATTACCGAAGTAGGGAACTTGGTCCAGTCGATTGAAGGATCTGCAAGCTCTAGCGGAGTCAAATTGACCAAAACATCTGAGATCAGATGTTAGCACGCCGGACTTGCAGCATGACGAATTGAGGGCGCAAGACTTACTCTCCAATTTTATGTCTCGGTGAACGATATTCTTTTCGTGCAAGTATTTCACCGCGCCGATAAGTTCAGCAAATACTCTGCGCAACAGAGCCGGCGTAAGCAGCTTTCGCTGAGTGGTCGCGATGTCGAATAGATCTCCGCCTGGACAGTAACTGAGAACAAGAATGGCCCTCGTGGGCTCGATGCTCCACGCTTTGAGGTTAACAAGGGATGGATGATGTATGTCTTGCATGATTTCCAGTTCTCGTTTGAGACTCATTTCAATGCGTTCTTCACTAGCACCACCGCGCGGACCGTGTTCGCAAATCTTGACTGCGACGAGCTTCTTGCGATGAGACTTGTCTGCCACGATAGGTGAGGTGGTCTCGATTGGCTGGTCGGGAAAATGATTTGCAGACACCGCTTGGCTACTCGCCAGCATCACGCGACTAAATGTTCCCTGTCCCAGCAAGCATAACGACTTCCAACGACGGCGTTTTTGGTCATGCCTGCCAAAAGCCTCGAACCATTCGTCATGGACATCTTTTGACCTCCTGCCATCAATAGAATCTTTTGATGATTCGCTAGGCGGTGGTGTTGGCGGTTGTCCGGCTGTGGAAGTGATGCCTCGAGATTCCGCAAAGTTTATCTCTCTCCTCATAAGAGCCTCCTGAACATCAGCAGATAATTTGTTGTTGGTGGTGATGTGAGAGGCGGAAACGGCAATGTTCCGCTTGTGAGACGGTGTGTCTGGAAGGTATTCGCTCACGCTCCGATTCTGAGAGTGTTGGGCGTGATCGTTCGGAGCTAAGCCTTGGGCGGATATCGAAGCTGCAGCGTTTTTGTCCTCGTCCAAGCTACCGTACTGCTTACGTCTGGTAGGGCTGGCCGTGACATCTTCCGTCTCGGTTGGCTTCCTACTCACGGCTGATCCAGGTAACTCGCCACGTTTGCTCGGCCTGCTCCTCGACTGGGGTGGTGATGCTGACCCAAGGCTAAACTTTTTCCACGGACCAGGAGAATCAGTAGAGAGTAAAGGGCTAGGCAAGGGCGTCATGTCACCCATGGCTGTGATGATAGGGCTCGGGATGGTGCCTGCCGAGTTTGCCAAAGAGCCAGAATAATTCGCCAATGTAGCTTTGACACTGGGTGTTCTTGATATCGGACGGAGGTTCCCAGAAGAAGGCCTCTGAGTCAATACGCCTGGGTGGGAGAGACCAGTATTGACAGGGTGTGGTTCACGTTCGGGCGTATCTGAGGATATTGGAATCGGACTCGACAGGTTTGTAGAGATACGTAAGGGGGATTTCGTGTCTTGCTTTTCATCATATTGCTGTTGACGAGAATTATATAAGGAAGCAGAAGGTGAAGAAATTGGCTGGGGTTGAATCTTGGAGAAATGCTTTGGAGTCAAAATGACAGAAGGTTCAAAGGTAGAATTCGTGGGCTGCGTCGCGGACCCATTGTGGCTGCTATTCTCAGAGAATTCATTGTGACATAATGGCGCAGTTGGTCTCGAGGCACCGGCACTACTCATGGCTGTCGGGCGAAAAGTTTCGTCGGCGGTACTAGCACGCAGACGGCGGTCGTTGAAGTATCTATTGCCCCAGTCAGCGCCTCAGCTCGAAGTTACTAGACAGATGCCGTCGTGTTCTGTCGTCGGGTTGGAGGCGTACTCAATCCAGGACGTGACTTGTTTTGGTTTGCTGTAGGACGGACAGTCGCTACGGCAAATTTGCGTATCACGAATGGGATGAATGGGCAGCTCTGGCCGGAATAGCAGGATATTGGGTTTCCAACCTGGGGGTGGCTGTGCCACACGTCTTGCGAACGTAGCGAGGGGGGGGGGGGGGGG
>JFZS01000223.1:0-42436 GCA_000709145.1 Balansia obtecta B249 | reverse complement strand
GTCCATCGCATCCTGCATTTCCCCTCATTTTTCCACTGCCATTCTAGATTGTGGGCCAACAAGCGTCCGATGAAGCAGCGTCCTGTGGAACGCAAAAGGCAGACGGGCGGCCGACGATGACTGGACAATGCACCTCGACGGAACATAAACTGCGCTAAAGTAGATTTCCCCAGGGGCGCCACGTCGATATCGTCGGGTGCCGTGTCTCAATTCAAAGTCGCGAAGGGGGAGAAAATCCCGTGGTGAATCTCGGCTGGGAATGGATGACGAGTGTAAGGTGGCTTGCCGAGAACGAGTTTTTCTTTTCCTTTTTTCCTTTTTTTATTTTTTTCCCTTCTTTTAATATCCTGCGATTTTTGGACGGGATTGACAAAGTAAGCTGTTGTTTCTGGCTCTAGGAGCGATTGGATGGATCTTTTTCTCTTCTTTCTCTTGTATGGGCGACACTGAAGCTGGGGGAGGGTGATGGGCTAGGTGAAGATGCAAAGCTGGTGTTGGTGTAGTCGGCGATCGAACGCGCGGCTCCCAGACGAGCTGAGGTACATTGGGCTGGGCGTCTGATGATAAAGATCGCTCGACGATGGAATATCACTGCAATGACTGCAGCATAGCATTGAACAGGCTCCGAAGATGATTTCAATTGTACTTGTCAACATATGAGAATGCCTTCTAACATGGCCATTGCTGATTACGAAATCATCTCGGGGAAAGAAATAAAAATAAAAATGGTTCAGCCCAGCTTGGCAAAGCCCTTGCGCAAACCCTTCAACACCACAGGCTGCGCCGTCGTAAACTTGGGGATATCACCAAAAACAGCAGCTGCATTCTGTCCCGTCGACGCAGCCTCCCATGCAGACAACTCGTCAAACTTGAGAACAGCCTGAATCTGGTACGCCTCGCCGGGCTCAAGCTGCGTGATCTCCCAGCTGCGAAGACCGTCCGGCTTCCAAGACCTGCACCATGATGAAAGGGAAAAGAGACAGAACCAAGGTCAGCTACGATTCGCCGAGAAGAGAAAGGAGCACAGCTGCAGAAGATGGTGTCGTCGATAGGACGGGCCATTCATCATGGTAAATGGAGAGGAGGAGGAGGGGGAGGAGGGAGAGGAGGGGGGGAGGGAGAGTCGGTCGTGCTACGCTGCTTCGCGAATAGCAGAGACGATGACATACTTTTCAACCAAGGGCATATGCGTGTCCAGGTAATACTTGAGATCGAAGTCGTGGCCCGAGGGATAGAGAATCGTGACGGACGCCATGGCAGGGCAGGCTACGTATTACGCCAAGGACCGCAGGAAGTTTCACCGGATTTTTTCGGGGGGGGGGGGGGGAACAAGAAGGGGGTTTGATAAGCGGGCAATGAGGGTTTTGCAGAAGTTTGGAAAAAAAAGTCGAGAAGCCAGTCAGCCTGGTGTGAAGCGTGAAGCGTGAACTGTGAATTTGGTATGGATGGCGGACTTTCTTTGGTTCGGGCTCGATTGGAGGAGCAACTGCACCCGATAAGGGATCGATGCTTGGCCTGCCGAGCTCCTGATTCGATCTGACCGGCGTGATTATTGCAATAACGCAGCGGCATGTGGTCTGCCTCGCCTGAGAGAGAGAGGAGGGGGGGGGGGTTGGTATCACTAAGCCGGGTGGCCTGCGTGTTGCTCCGATTTTTTTTTTCTTTTCGGCATTTTTATCCGCACTCTTCGGGCCGTTGGCGATTGGGCCTCAAACATGCGGGGTAGCATGGACGAAGTCCGATACTTCCGGGCCATTCATTCGAGAAAGAATACGGGATGCAGGAGCCTAGTAGATGAGGAGATTAGCCTAGCGCTCTATTCTCTCTCCTGGCTTGATGACGTGTTAGGATGATGAGAATATTGACTCTGATTCGAGTTGATTTGGTTGAGTCACACCTGACTTCACTGACGGATGATGGAGAACGACTTTGCTGGGTTGGCTTTGAGGATGGCAACTTTGCTATATTTGAGTGGAGAAAGAAGCGAACCTGTCATTCAATGAAATAACAAAGACAAGAATTCGAAATTCGAAAAAAGCAAAAAAAACATACAACAGCCGGTGTTCGCTGGTCGTCACCGACCCAACTACTAATCTGCCCCTTACCAGCTTGTCTATGGGAGAGCGGACGGGATCCCGAATTTTCTGGTAGGTATGGTCGTATGTGTTAGACAAGTTGTTAGAATTGACCTATAACATCTAAATTCTGTCGGGTTCATGAACGAACTTACTTGGACCCGATAGGCTTGCTTGGGCTATCGCAAACCTTTGCGGATGAATGAAGATTTACCACAAGCAATTTAGAGAGGGAATTTTTTATTGGTCGTCATCATTGATATCGCGTCTTGCGCTGACTTGTTGCGAGGTTGGCGCCGGTTCATGCTCTGCTTACCCTGCACCGACATGCGATCTCATTCAAACACCAACACATGCTGTATGAGCTTGACTGTCTGACCTGAGGAGAGGTTTAACTGCATATAAAACTAAATTTTCTTGAGAGGTTTTGACTGATTATATGTAGCATTGGTTTCGGAGGTAGTAATTGTAGGTACCAGCGGTCCGAAAACGGTCGAGGTTCAATATCTGTCAAGCAGCGGCCTCACATTTGGAATCAACAAACCACAAACTTTATTTGCTCCTGTAGTCTCACTCAAAGGAAAGAAGGTGATTTGCAGTTTGTTTAGCTTAGTATAAAGTGCTGAAAGATATCATGACTAAATTCGAAGCTGTAAGAAAAACTCAAAGTGCCTTAGGTCGAGCACTCTGTACTTTTCTTTAAGCCAATACTATTGGCATGATACGAAATCTTAAATAACAATGAACTAGAAGCGTTACCGACCTTGCGCCTGCCTTCCAAGCATCCTACAGTTTTAACCAGCAACGATAACTGTTCCATCGTAAGCCGCGGAGTTGCGTTCAAACAGATGGATCAGACTCGCTCCAAGTAGGATAGGAGCCACGAGATAAAATTTGGGTTTCCCAAGACCCTGGACACCCGAATTGAATCCGCCATGTGCTATTATCTTTACATCAGACGTTTGATAGATGATGTCATGGATTGTTACAGATCATGCTTCGACTCAAAGCTCTTTTAACCTAGTGGCGGAAACCCACACTTAACGCAGAACAAGCACAGGATAAGCATCAGCACATATAATCTAAAGCGCTTGTCAAGGAGCAAGTTTAATAAGATCCCAATGGTTTCCAAGCAATTATTACGCATACGCATGATGTTTCTACTTGACATAAGTCGCCAAGACATCTACTTTTGAGCAGCCTTCCCGCCCTGAAAGTTCTTTACACTATAATCACGCCAAATGGCAATTGAGAAGACAGCCAGAACTGAGAACGCAGTCGCCGACGCCATCATGACCCTTTGGGCCTCACCGTAAGCTCGCTCAATGGCCAGCCGTGTCGGGGAGCCGACGGGATAGGACAACTGCTCAGTCAAGCTTGCAACGATGATTGAAGCGTCTTTCGACCCGGCAGGAAGATAGTCGCGTACATTGCTGGGAAAGACGCCATTCCATATGGCCGCGGAGAAAGTGCTTCCGATAGCGCCGCCGATGGAAGAGAACATGGAAAGCAGCGCCAACACTACAGCGACATGTTTGTGAGGCACGGCAGCTATGACTGCTATTTGCTCGCAGATGGCCGATGTCCCGCCTGCGATGGCAATGAAGACCTGAGCCATGACTACATATCCGAGTTCTATGCCTGGCTGACGGAGGTAGATCATCAGACCGACACCGAGAATCTGTAGAGGAGCAGCCACATAGAAGGCGAGCCACTTGAAGCGACCGGTCACGCGGATAAG
Organism: Balansia obtecta B249; assembly: GCA_000709145.1. Lineage (NCBI taxonomy): Eukaryota > Fungi > Ascomycota > Sordariomycetes > Hypocreales > Clavicipitaceae > Balansia > Balansia obtecta. Next base: position 38,620 of record JFZS01000223.1, on the reverse strand, counting down.
CAAACCGACGAATAAGCCCCAGAAGCAGCTTACGATGTTGTAAATACGCGCAATCCACGTCGTTTGAACAATGGAGGCTCCCATGACGACCTGGAGGAATGAAGAGAAGAAGGTAGACCAGATGTAGAAAGAGACGAATATAATGGCAGAAGTGATGCAGGCCCCCATAATCGTGCGGTCCACAAGCAGCTCAAAGGGAATAAATTGGACGGGAGCCAGATACTTCTCGTACAGCGCGAACAAGACGACGATGACGATGCCAAACACGAGCATGCAAATGATCATCGGGGAGCCCCAGCCATCGTCCTGGTAAGAGTAGATGTTGAACGGCAGCAGGAACAGAGCCAGGCCGGCGGCGGCAAGAAAGATGCCAAACACATCAAACTGGACGAAGTAATGCTTGATGGTCTGCCGAGGAGAAAAACCAGCTGACTGCTTGGGAGGCAAGGCCCCGACTCTCTTGGCCTTGCGGTGATTCCACAAGAAGAGAAAGAAGATGGGTGCCACGGCCACGGGGAGGATTATGCAGAAAGTGCCAAAGGCCCATCTCCAGCCGTATTTGCCGTGACTGATAAAAGACTCGGCGGCATAGCCACTGGTAGGCGTTGAGATGATGAAGGGGGAGGAGATGAAGGCGAACACGAAGGCGCGGTTTCTGAGCTGCGACGTGTCGGCGGTGAAGACTTGCAAACTGTATGCAATGCCATTGAATCTATGGAACGAGAAGAAGCAAAAAGAAAACACAGTTAATCAGCTTAATCCCGTTCTCGTTCTGAAAACTCAGAACAAAATATGTACGTTGGGGGGAGGGAGGGGAGGGAAAAAGCTCACCCAGCCCAGTAAAAGACTTGTGCCGCGGCATACGTCTCGACATTTTGGCAAGCAGCCATCATGACCAAGCCGACCAGCATGAAGAACACAGTCATCGCCAAGCCTTGGGGTCGGCCCCATATGTCGAGAACCTTGGCCAGCGGCAGCTTAATGAGGCCACCAATGAGTTGGGAGAAGACGCTGGTGGTGGCGGTGAGGCCATGCTTGTCAAAGGAACTGGTAACGTATGGCGTAAGGGTAGCGCTCATGCCCGAGTTCATGGAATCAACAAAGTATACGATCCAGATGCTGACGAACGACGACGACGACACAAGATCAAGTCAGCATGACGAAAAAAATAAAATAAAAATAAAAATAAAAATAAAAATAAAAATAAAAATAAAAAAAATAAAATAAAAAAATAAAAAATAAGAACTATCCCACGGGCTGAAGAGCACGTACAAGAAATAGGCAATGTATATGTGCACGTTGCTCCAAACCTTGATCTCAGCCTCGATCCTCTTGACGCCGCTCTGTGCATCGTCAGAATCAGACGGGGCGTCGTCATGGCTGCCGACGCCGGACACGATGCCGGACACGACGCCGGTCTTTTCGTCGGCCCTCGGCCCCTCGTCGGTTAGGGAGGGGGATTTCATGGACGAGGCCGAGGGTGAGACATCTTCGTCGCCTTCGCGGGCGAAGATCTTGGGCAGGAACATCATCTTGTTCGAAGATGAGAACGGAGCGAGTCGCCCTGGCAACTCGGTCACGGAGCTTTCCTGGTCGGAGGGGAAAAAGATTGGGGGATTAGCGAGGTGGGTGACAGAGGCCTGTCTATTTTAAAGCTATCGGCCAGGATTGTTACATGCGAACAATATGCACAGAGTTACATGTGCTATTGGCCCCCCCCCCCCAATAAAGCGGGCTCTGGCGGGTAGTAGTAAATGAGGCTCTATTCTTTCTTTCGTTCTTTCTTTCTGTTTTTTTTAACGTGTCCCTTCCATCACGTCTGCAACCTGAGTGGACCATGACTTGGTCTCTCTCTTGCCGTCGACTAACAACAATACCTGGCAATCGGCTTAAACAGCCTTGGCATGGCCGGGAATTGCAGCGGCAATCCGGGCTGTTTGGTCTGGATGCAGAAAATGTCGGCAGCAGTAATCCGGATGCGGTTGCAGAAGTAGGCTGTGGCCATGTACAGTACTTAAATGCCTCACTCCGCTCTGAGAGGCAATGTGGGTCCGTTAATGGTTATCAATCTCACCGTCATAGTGGCCGCAGTGCTCAACCAGCGCCGCTTGTAGCACTAGCTAGCCCGCCACAACGCAGGATAAATAGCCCAGCACCGACCACAGAGCGCTCAGTGGCGTGGAATTGGCCAAGGCCCCATTATTTCAAGGTTTTGACGTGGGACACGAAGTAGTGAATAAAACTAGATGATCCACCATGTACAATGTGAAAATAATCGCACGGCATAATCTGATCATCTTATCTTATCTGATCACACCCCCCCCACGACACCCCCCCGATGGATGCACAAGTCCCAATCCTGAATGATTGCTCGCAAAATCTCCTTTGCAGGATACTTCCAACCAATCCAAGCCCATTTGACAGGATTATCCTAAGAAGCTAAGTCGTATATTCTCCGTTTATCATCCGACTTACCACTGACAGTTACAGCCTAAATCACGGCAAAGTCATGTGGCTAGCGTGACATCGTGATCAGCGTGGATTTTGTCCAGGTTTGAACTGGCTTGATATCAGTTAGGGGTATATACACATCCTCGGACATCCGAGCATGATGCAAAAAATTTCCGCCACGCTCTTGACGGTGGAACTGCCAAGACAGAAGGCCACTAAGAGCCCAAAAGTCCTTTTCTTTCTGGGCTTCCGAACTGCTCCGATGCGGATCCTGTCAGACAGAGGACGTGATTGACCCTCTCGAGGAAAGTTCTCCAGAATGCAGCAGGTGTCTGAGGTATTGCTGTAACGAAGCACACCTTCCTGTTTCGAGATGCTTCGCCAGAAGCCGCCGCTATAGCCGATCACTATTTGCTCCCGCTCACACCGTGTCACGCGATTTTCACGCGCGAGAGTGGAGCAGAGGGGTTTTGGTAATGAAAGAATTGTCCAAAAGCAATATTTAATTCCCAGACCGAAGGACGCTGCACCGCCACCTAACCATGCGCAAGTCTACCGTATCATGTGTCTTCAAGCCCACTCTTAGGACGTTTGTCTGTTGTTCGTAGGGGCGCTAGTTAACTGGTGGCTTAGAAGTTCAGAAGACAAAAGTCCGAATAGCCGAGATCTCCCGGCATACGGCATCGCAACGGCCGGTCTGCAATTTTGTACGAAGTCGCGCGGAACATCTGAAGCAACATCTTTCCAAGCAGAACGGAGTGAAAAAATGTGTGAAAATTGAAGTCTGGACCGCGTCTAATTTGCCTCTGTGTCTGGGTTGGTTAAAGATAACTTCGAGGAGGAGGGGAAAAAAAAGGAGAGAATGATGCGCTTTGCTATTAATCCTGATAGCTCTATAAAGTCTATTTAGATAAATCACAGATTTTATTTTAGTATTACTTTTTTTTTTAATTCAGCGCTTGATGCATGACATCTTCACGGTATTTGGCGCATCTCGCCGTAAGCTCATTATGTGTGCCGGCGTCGATGATTCGTCCATGTTCAACGACAAAAATCTTGTCGGCTTTCATGACTGTTCGTAGTCTATGAGCAATGATGACCACAGTGACTCGCCTTTTACCCTCGTCACTGGGCTGCATCAGGCCCTCAAGAGTCTTCTCAAACATGCGCTCACTTTCTGGGTCCATTGCACTGCTTGGCTCGTCGAGCAGCAGGAGGCGGGGATTGCGAATCAACGCTCGGGCAATGCATAATCGTTGCTTCTGACCGCCGGAAAAGACCTGCGATCCTGATGGGCCACAAGGAGTTCCGTATGCTTTGGGAAGCTCTTTGATAGTGTCGTGGATGTTTGCAAGCCGGGCAGCGTCCTCGATCTCGGCTGGGGACGCATCCCGTCCATCACGACTACCAAGATCAATGTTAAATGCAAGCGTACCAGAGAAGAGCGTGGGATCCTGTGGAACAAGAGCTATATCATTCCATATGGGCAGGGTATATTCATTGTCCTCGTCATACTCGTCATCAGGTCCGAGGGTCTGTCTTGCGTCTGCACTCTGGCGTCGCCTGCTAATGTCGTAGCCATCAAGAGTCACTTTGCCCGCGGTAGGCTTGTAAAGACCGCCAACCAAGGACAGAATCGTAGACTTCCCAGCACCACTCGTACCGACAAATGCCACGAATGATCCCGCAGGAATCTCCAGTGAGAAGTCTCGAAGAATGAGAGTATGGGGGCTGTTTGAATATGAGAAGCATACATTCTGAAGAGAGACAGCCACTCCCACCCCTGAGCCAGTAAGGCCCGAGGAGAGGACCACAGTCTTCTCGAAATCCGATGAAGGGGGTTGCTCTAGTCGAAGGCGACTGGTTTTCCCATCTGGGCAGATAAGACCGAATACGCGCCGGGCAGCCATGACAGCCTTCGTGACATCCGGACTTAGAGCGAAGAGCTGTCCGCTGATCTTTGCAGCGGATAACAGCGACGTTAGACTAATGAAGAAAGAAATCTGCGTGATCTCACCACGGGATATAAGCCGGCCACCCCACCAAAAGGCCATGGCATATACTAAACTTCCCATACTTAAAGCTCCAGCCAGCCACAGATTGCCAAACGCGATTGACTTGAGGGTAGCCTTATAAGGTGCACCAAGTGATCGATGAAACGTACTTAGAACCTCCTCCTGTAACGAAAAGGCAGAGACGGTCTTGATCTGCGAGACCGATTCAGTGGCAGTAGCGACGGAATCAGAGAACGCCTTGGCGTGTCGAGCTGCGAACCGGGCTTGGATACGGAGCTGAAGGAATCCAGAAGCAAAGACCAGAGGTATGCATGCTGTTAGGACAAGGGAGATTTTCCATGCTATGACATTGCCAAGTATGATCCCCCCAAGCAAAGTGACCAGAACTGACACAGATACGCCTAAAATGGTCCCGGTCAACCCACTCATTGCCGTGGCATCGGCAGTGAAGTAGCTGATGAGAGCTCCAGGGGTCCTGTCTCCGGTTTCATGCCACTGCAAATCGCGGCGAAGCAAGGATCGCAAAGTGTGTCGGCGAATACTGTTGACGAGCTTGTCAGAGACGTATCCGAAGCATGCTCCGGACAACGAGTTGGCAAGGAACTCGATGACAGCGAGCATGAAGAACAGGAGGCCATACAGAGAAGCACTCCGGCGAACGTCAGGTGGTGACCGGCAGAATGCCAAGTTGCTTGCTGCGTTGCCAAAAATGACAGCCTCCCCAGCATGGGCTCCGCCAACAATGACCGACGCAACAAGACCAACAACAGACATGATTCGGTGTCGCATGCGGTCAATTTTCATCAAGTGAAAGAAAACGGAGAGGGTGCTCATCTTAGCCTGTGGCTCCACAGGTTTCTTTTCTTCTTTCGGTACTGCTTCTTCATTAGGCGCTCCGCTAATCATCACACCTTGTTTCTCGTCGTTGTTTGGAGACTCTACATGATCGCCCTTTTCGGAATCAGAGGGTTTGGCTGCCTTCAATGCTTGGGGTTCAGATTCACTCTCTTCTGAAGCTATGATAGCTTGAGACTGAACCATGGAGGCAAAGACACCGCCAGAGCTTGTAAGCGCTGCATAGTTGCCTTGTTCGATGATCTTCCCACTGGGCCCCATGACTAGGATGTTGTCCGCTTTCTTTACGGTGCTTAACCGATGTGCCACGCAGATAATAGTCCTCTCGCCAGGGAGATTGTGTATAGACTCCATGATTTGCGCTTCAGTGCTAGAGTCGAGGGCAGCAGTAGCCTCATCAAGAATCAGAATTGACGGTTGCCGGATCAGAGCCCGTGCAAGAGCTACGCGTTGTTTCTGGCCACCGCTTAGCTGGCTGCCGCCAATTCCAACAGTCGTGGCTAGTCCCAGCGGCAATTTTGCCAGACAGTTATCCAATCCAGCTTGGGTAGACGCCACTCGAATCATTGAGAGCAGCTCTCGCAGCTGCGACGATCCCGCGGGCAGGTCATCTATGTTGCCCCCTTGAACAACATCACGGGCAAAAAACGAGAGCTCACCGCCGACAAGTAATTTATGAAAGAGCCTGTGCTCTGGCCTAGAGGAGCCTATCAAGCCATGTGCTATGTTTTCCATGATTGAGCGGTCAAATAGAACAGGATTTTGTTCTACGTAGCCGATGTGGCCTCGTAATGACGGCAACTGGATTTCACGCACGTCTTGGCTATCGATGAGGACACTTCCTTCGTCGGGGTCGTAGAAACGCTGCGTCAATGCTGCAATGGTAGACTTGCCGCTCCCAGAGCCACCAACAATTCCAGTCATTTCCCCTGCAGGAATTGTGAGGCTTAGCTGATCATGTACCTTCATTTCGGGTCGGCTTGGGTAGTGGAAGACTACGTCTCGAAATTCGACCTCTCCTTCGATCTTGGATAACACGATGCCACTGGAATCTGTGGATGAGTCGATCTTTGGTTTACGGTGAATTGTGTCGAGGATCTTGTCCGCAGCCCCCGACGCCGAGGCAAAGATAGTAGCAAAGGGGGCAACTTGACTGATTACATAGGACGCTAGAAAGATAACTCAATCAGTCAAGGGATTTTTTTAAAAAAAAAATAGAAAAAGGGTTATCAGAAGAGGACATCAAAGGCATCTTTCCTTACCATCAATCAGCGTCATCATGACGGCATAGACAGCTCCCAGGGTATCATTAGACTTTAAAGCTATCGAGTCAGCGACTTGTATTCCTCCCTGGGAAATTGCTATCGCATTGGCAGAATAGATGATAAAATAAAGCATGCCCATTTGAATTGCCGCGGTAAGCAGTTTCCCCATAGCAGCGCGATGGGTGGTTGTCAGATGGGTCTCGAAAACGGCTTCAATCTTCTTACTTGCGTGAAAAGCTTTGATAAGCTTCATGTTCGAGATGGATTCGGATGCCACTGATATGGCCGGTGCCAGCCTTTCCTGGACCTGGCCACTGTACCTCTTGGAGAAGTGTCCACCAAGAAGCGTCATGAGCATGAACGCCGGAACTAAGCTCATAAGCATTCCCGCGAGAGACGCATCCAGCGTGAACGACACAGCGTACGCGGTGCAAAAGTACGAGATGCTCTGAATGACGATTCCAACCTTTTCCGACACACCAGCCTGGATCGTAGTGAGATCAGCGTCCAACCTGGCAGCAACCTCGCCGGGCTGGCAGGTTTCGAAGAAGGCGACCTCCTGCTTGAGCAGGGACTGCAGATAGGCGTACCGAAGACGGCGCACCAAGCGCTCGCCAAAGATGGTCCAAGAGCCGGTGGCGATGTATATGAGGATGAAGTTGGCGAGTGCGATGTACACAGTGAGGAGTACTTTGTTCGCAATGACGCTCTCGTGCGAATTTGCTGTATGCTGTTCGTTGGCGCACGAGGCCCCGTTTAGCTGGTCGACTAGTTGACCGAACAACACGGACATGATTGGAAATGGCAAGCCGGCAGCAATTGAAGCTAGAGTTCCGAAGCCCAGCAGGACAAAGTCCAAAGGCTTCGGACTGACTGCTACCAGCAATCGTAGGTAGCTGGAGGTGAACCGTGAGCGCTGCCATGGGAGAATATCAGCTATGTTCTTCATGACTTGAGTATGTACTGTAGCATCTATCAATTCAGCTTTCGAGGACCGACACACCTTTTTGGCAGCCATCTTCTCAGTCGTTTCTACCACGTGGGTGGACTGTGGCAGAGATCCTTATGATTATCCAGCCTTGGAAGACCGTTGCCGCTGGACAACGCTAACGACCGCGAAGGTGGACAGGTAAAAGTTTTTCGTTCAAGTTATTCCCAGACCCGCCTCATTGCGTGATGATCGGAATTCCGACCCTCAGACCGTGATTGGACTGCATGTACATGTCTTCGCCTCACATGGAATGTACTTAGGGGCGGGAATGAATCGATGGTGGCGAATGGAGCAGGTAAATAGCTCACTAAAGGGTATCAAAATCTATCATGTAAGAGAAAGGTCGTGGGCTCCGTGACGTTACATTAGCGCGCACTAATAAGTGGCACGCTTCACACTCGAAACGTGGTTTATGATTTGCAGATACTATCACTTTAGGCGCGCCAGTTCTTCATAGATGTACTGTTAAGTATGTCTATTAGCAAGGCTCCCTTGTAGCTTGCTATACCTGGGTCTGTGACTTTTACTTATACGCCGTTTTAGTATCTTCCGTGCCCCCCTGTAATGTGGATTTGCCAACACCAACAGAAACCCATGAGTTGGAAGTGGCACAGCTGATCTAAGTCGGTGCTAGCGGTACGCCCCTCCTAATTGAACCTTATTAAGGCCAAGGAGAGGGGTAATTGACCTAGTCAGTGAGCTGTTTCTTACCTGCCTAGGCAGCTGTGTGCATGTGAACCCTGCAGTCCCAGACCTGGGTTCTGTCTGCTTTATTGTGGTTCTTGTATGGTTTTTTTATAGTATATTATGGTTCTCTAGTCAGTGCATAGACTAGGCATATAGTGTTTAATATTGTTACCTCATGTTGCTTGGCATTAATTTGGGGGGAAAAAAATTCTTTGTTGATAAAATAGCTCATAAGCACCCTGTAGCGATCAGCTGGAATGTGCAATTATTTTCTTCCGGCAGTGTTGTGGTGTAGACGTACATCGATCCGAGTTAACATCCGAATTATGTACCGTTGGTCACAAATGAGGAAGGAGAGTCGGAGATTGATAAACTTTAAGCAGTGGCACCTGCCCGACGTCAATTTCCCGAAGACTCCACAGTCTCTTCAAGGGGTCGTGGCGCCGTTTAAGCCTTGAAATTTACTGCGGAAACTTGTGGTAAAGGCGGTTCTACTGGCCCTTTATCCGGATGACTCAGGCATAGGTCCATTTAATTAAACCCTATAGATCTATTATTGCCGCTCAAAAAGTGTGGCTTTGGTTTGGTGTAAACGAAATTACACTGCACCTTGGCCGTGGGGTGGGGTGGGATGGAGTGGGGTGGAGTGGAAAGAAGTGGAACTGGGTGTGTACATCATTCAAGTCACCCCGGGGTGGCTCAAGTTCCCCCGCGCTGCGCCATAACTCCTACACTCCACCTCAATGCGACCCGGTCACGTAATAGACCATTGGGCAAGTCGAAGTCAAGCACGTATCAAGACCTCTGTCATGGACATATCTTCTAGCCTAGCACATCGTTTGCCATGATAGGAGAAATCCCGCACGTTGAATTAGCGCAACGACTACGATCGCTACGATGGAGAACCATGGCAGCCCCGGCAGCGCGGCAATGGCTCACTTGCCACAACCATATAAGACCGGAAAAGAGCCTAGGAGAAGGGAGAGAGGCCGGAGATTGGTATCCTCAAGCACTAGGTCCTGCCGGGCATCTCAGTGGTTTCTTAGTGATTTCTTCACCCTACCGGATGTCATAAGCCCTGACAAAAACCGCTGAGCGGCATCAACTCTCGCTGCTCAGGTGTGCAGCACTGAACCCATTTCCCCTTAAACTAGGACTCTGGAGGAGGAAAACAATGCAATGGAAAAAGTAGCCATTACCCGATTTCCCGCGCTGCACTGCTCCAAAACTTCGCACCAGGACCCGTTGCATGAGGATGGTATTCGCTATCATGCTGTTCGTGGAAACATCGACTCACCTCACCAGAATAAGGAAGAGACATGGCAGCATTTCGCCAGCTTCATACTTGAAATTCTCGGTGACGATGAGATATCATTTGATTTCGTCGTTCACTTCGCCCAAAATACCTCTGAAATTGCGGAATCTGGTACTATACAGGCGAAAAGGGAACCAGCACAAGTTGGTGGCAGCCACATCGGAATTTCGTTCTTCAACACTACTCCAAGTTCACAAGACAGCTGCTCTGACTTTGCATTAATTTTTCAAGGAGACCCTGAGACTGATGCGGCGAAAATATTTCCTACGAGGCCATTTGTTGTCGTCGTTAGTGGCAGGAGCTACTTACTACGCATTTCCCTTGACCTTGTACCCGAAGCCTTCATACAAGCTATCAGCACCTCTTTCCTCGCTCATATGAAATGGTCTCAGAATGTGGAGGATGTGCTGCCATTATCTCAAAATCAAAATTCTCTCATCTCTTTTTCCTCAGACCTGTCAGTTCTGAATCATCCTCCGTCGGTGGCCCCTCCAGACTTTGAGACTCAACTCGGACTCCCAACACGAGCCCACAAGTACGAGTCGTGCTTGCTGCAAAACCCTTTTCAGGCCAGAGTACAAGAGAACCCCGATAAAATTGCGCTAGATTATCTAGGCCCAATTGGACGGGTCACATACACTTATGAAGCACTGGATCATCTGTCCACAATCCTGGCCGAAAGAATACTGCAGATAATCGGCACTGAAGCAAGCCAAGATAACCGAACCATCACTATTTTTCTGAGCACTTCTTCCGAACTATATATTGCCTGGTTAGGTGTTCTCAAAGCCGGTTGTGCGGTTTCACCTGTTCCCATAGAGTGTCCATCCGAGCTGTTGCAGCACATGACAGGGCTGACTAGCTCCAAAGTCGTGCTTGGTTCAACCGAGACGCTGAGGCAATTCCAAAAGTCGATGGGAGACACCTCTAACTTCACTCTTATCAATGTGGAGAGAATTGCAAGCCAAAAGGTCGGGGACTTACCTACACAACCGTTGCCGGCCGTCAAAGCATCGGAGAATGATTTGGCCTACATTCTCTTCACCAGTGGCTCTACAGGAAAGCCTAAAGGCGTTCAAATAACACACCATGCAGCTATCTGCGCAGTTGCTGCTTCTATCACGGCCGCTACACGCTCCTTCGATTCAGGGCCGTCCAACGTTCGGTGGTTCCAGATGGCAGCACCAACCTTTGACCTTTCTGTGCTAGAGATTTTCGTCACCCTGTCTATCGGCGGCACGATATGTTCCTGTAATAGAACTATGATGCTCACAGATGCCGAGTTGATGATTAACCAATTAGACGCGAATATTACGATGACGACACCAAGCATAGCTGCTCTGCTGAGGCCGAACAGAATCCCAAAACTTCGCGACGTGTGGGTCGGTGGCGAGATGTTGAAGCGAGATGTTAGCGAGAGTTTTGCGTGGGATTGCGACCTGTCGACGGCTAATGGTGCCACCAACATTGTCAACCTATATGGTCCAACTGAGGCTACTATTTGTTGCACACTAGATGTGAGAGTTTCAGTGAAGAACCGGGCATCTCTTATCGGCCCACCGATGCCAACATGCTCCATCATCATTCTTGATCCATCAGAACAGCCAAAGGCTGTGCCCATAGGCTTTGCAGGTGAATTGGCAATAGGCGGCCCTCAGCTGAGTGTAGGCTACCTTCAAAGCTCTGAGAAAACGGCGGCTGCCTTTGTGGATATTGAGCCTTACGGCAGATTGTACCGAACAGGCGACAAGGCGAGGGTCATCATGGGCCCCGATGGTACACTACAAGTGGAATTCTTGGGGCGATTGTCCTCGGAACAGATCAAAATTTCAGGCAGACGAGTTGAGCTTGGTGAGATCGAGGCTGGCCTCGGAAACCCTTTGGTTGCCGAGGTGGCCGCAGTGGTACTGAAATCACAAAATCCTGACCAAAGCCAAGTACAGCTGGTCGCTGTCGTCTCCTCCCAAGGGAACCACGATGAGGAGAAGATCTTGAAAAGCTGCATGGAAAGAGCAGAGAGCGTACTACAACCGCATATGCGGCCGAATGTGTACTATATTATGGATAAGCTGCCGCGGCTGCCTAGCGAGAAGATTGACCGGAAAATCCTGGCTCAGTATTGCTTGACACCCGAGGAATCAGGACTGAGACCACTGAAAGCCAAAGGGCTCGAAGATTCTACGACGGAAGAAATCTCTACTCCACTGATAAGTAGTGTCATTGATGCGATATCCAATGTCGCCATTGTGAAATCTGACAACATCACATCTGCCACCACTCTTCTGTCCTTGGGAATTGACAGCCTGCGCTCTGTAACACTTCTACAGACTTTCAGAGAGCTTGGCATTGAGGGATTGCAAATTACTGACATACTCACATGCCAAAATCTCGGCGAACTGAATGCCAAGGCTGAAAGGGCATCGAGTCAATCTAAACTGTCGCTTCCTTCTTCAAACGCTGTGGATAGCGTTCTCAGCGACTTCGAGGAGCGGCACAAAGACCAATGCATCAAGTCACTCGGATATGAGGAGAGGAGCATCATCTCGGTCCTGCCAGTGACAACATCCCAGGCCATAGCTTTGGCTAGCTACCTTCTCACTGCAGATGCAGACGGTACGCAGACCACTGTGGGCTCAAAGGCATTCATTCAACACACTGTATTCTACGTAAAACCAGAATTAAGTGCTGAGAGGGTGATTAAGGCCTGGGTTAGCGTGTTGTCACGTTATGACATAATGAGAACAGTCTTTGCTCAGGTTGACGACGAACTCACACCTTTTGCACAGTGCATTTTGCGTCCAGATCATGATGCTGCCCAAATTTGGCCGCATATTTATTACACAAAACGGGAGAACGAGAGAGAGGACATGATCGAGATGGCTCAGAAGGCCGCTGAAGATGCAATAACGCTGAACGACCCCCCTCGCCGTCTGTCCGTCGTACAAACCCCAAACCAGACAGTCCTAATCCTCAGCATGCTGCACTCCATCTTCGACGGTGGTTCCGAGAATTTGATTTGGGAAGATGTTGAAAGAGAATACATGCAGCAACCAACCATAGAGCGCACTGGCGTCTTCACTGCCGTCCAGAGACATTTCTCAGAGAACCGGAATCAAGCAACTAAGTTCTGGGAGTCCTATCTGGACGGTCTGAATTCGCCCCCGTTTCCCTGCCTTCGAAGCACTGTACCAGGAAGAAACGAGGTTGGTTGTGGTGGATGCAGCTACATGTCTGATTTGTTACTCGAAGATCTGACCCGCCAAGCTGCTGCTCTTCACGCTTCTCCTTTGTCAATACTACAGGCAGCTTGGGCGCAGATCCTGTTCACTTACACTGGTGAGCGGGACATTGCATTTGGAAATCTGGTTTCAGATCGGTTCGCCAACGATTTGGTCAACTGTTCCGCCCCCGTGATCTCAATTCATCCTGTCCGAGTGACCCTGGACGACAAGAATCGAAAACGAAACGTCGACGTGCTCTTGGATAGGACGACACAGAACGCTGCAGGTCTCTCGCACTTGCACACGCTCATCACTTCAGCACGATATGACACCTTCTTTGCCCTCCAGATGTACCCCAACACCGACAAAGGAGCAGCTTTGTATGAAAAAGTAAGCTATCCGGCTATGACGAACGATCAAGCTGTCATGCTCGAGATTTACCCTTGCGCATCAGGGGTATTGGAGTTTAGGGTGACCTATCAATATGCACTGCTCGATGATGTAGCTGCTCGTGCCATGCTAGAAGACCTTGCAAAGGTGACAAAGGAGATCATGTGGAACCCCGAGAGACATTTCATGTGTCCTTCAAGTAATACCTCACAGCAGGAGCCTGGAAAATTCGAGCAAGCCAACGGGCATCACCATCTTGGCAGGCAGCTTCTGCACGAGTGTGTTTCTGAGTTCGCTCAAAAGTCTCCCTCATCAATTGCAGTAGAATTCTACAATGACTTGCGCCCTGGCCACAGCAAAGTCGAACTCTCTTATGCAGACCTTGAGAGGAAATCAGAACTCATTGCTTCATTTTTGACGAGTCACTTGACGAGCAGTGCAAAATACGTTGTGCCAATTTGCATGGAGAAATGCCCGGAATTGTATATCACTTTATTGGGTATTTTGAAGGCTGGAGCTGCTTGGTGTCCTGTCGATCCTAGCTATCCCGCTGCGCGAAAAATACTCATCATAGAGAAGACAAATGCGGGAATAGTATTTGCCAGCAAAACGACTGTTTCCCAACTATCTTCCACTCTGCCCACCACATATGTGGCCGTCAACGTCACGGATATATTGAGAGATGACTCACAGTCCATGTTGCAGTTTAGAAACCTAGAGACATCGAAGAATATCGCCATTCAAGGATCGGATATTGCCTATGTAATCTTCACGAGTGGGACGACTGGAACGCCAAAAGGAGTTCCGATTTCACACGAGGCCGCAAGTACATCCGTTGACTCATACATACGGCGCATTGACATCAATCTCAGAGGCAGTGAAGTCAAGTACCTCCAATTCGCAAACTACACCTTCGATGCGTCTGTGGGAGATATTTTCGCAGTATGGAAACTTGGAGGAACACTTGTTTCCGCCACTAAAGACATTCTTTTGAGCTCATTTACTTCTTTGGCTAATCAGACAAGCGCGACACATACCTGCTTGACACCATCATTTGCTAGCACTCTGCATCCAGATGGTATTAATACATTGCGCATGGTAGCTTTCGGAGGCGAAACATTGCCGCAGTCTCTAGCTGATGAGTGGACGAAACGCGCGTCAATCTATAATCTGTACGGACCGGCAGAAACAGCTATAAATGTGACCATCAACAATCTGACCTCAGCCTCAAGAAGTAGAAACATTGGAACAGCCCTGCCAGCCGTCAATGCAATTGTGATGGCATCTGAGTATCCTGTGATGAGGCATGGACTGGGAGAGCTAGTCATAGCTGGCCCCCAGCTGTCTCCAGGATATTGGGACCAAACTGACGGCGACGACAAATTCCGGTGGAACGATGCATTACAGTGCCGTGTTTACCACACTGGAGACTATGTTCGACAACTTATCGATGGGAGTTTTGACTTTGTTGGCCGAAAAGACGACCTGGTCAAAATTAGGGGCATGCGTGTGGAACTTAAAGAGGTTTCAACAGTTTGCTCAGCTGGTCATGAGTCTGTTTTGCAGACAGAAGTGCTTTTGTCTGAGCTTACTGGCTCAGCTCAGCCTTCTCTCATCTGCTTCATTGAATGTAGACAAGGAGAATGTTCAGAAGCTGGCAATTCGCACATACTAACTACTAAAGATGCACAATCAATAGCAGCTGCAGTGAAACGACACGCCACCGCCGAGCTTCCGCGACATATGGTCCCAGATGTCTTCTTACCATTGAGAGAATTGCCTCGTAATCAGTCATCCAAGATCAATCGCAAACGATTGCTAGAAATCTTTGCGAATGAGTGGTCCATGGAACAATTGTCACTCGTAGATGGCGACGATGTCGACCCTGAATGGTATAACCAACATCGACCACTTCTCGAGAGGATCCGAGACATTATCAAGATTTTGCCTACCTCATTATCAAGCAACACGACGCTCACTGAACTGGGTATTGATTCTCTCGGAGCAATTCGGCTAAGCTCAAGACTGAGGAATGATGGGCACAAGATATCTGCGATACAAGTACTGGATAGCACAACCATTGGTGACCTGATCTCTCGCTTCTCCGTCCAGGGTCAGGACAACACAGATTGGAAGACAAGTCTGAATACATATCTCAAGCACTGGAAGCCACTTGTCGCAGATTACCTCGGGAAGGACCCAGCTCAATTCTCCTTAATTCCCACCACAGTCTTCCAAGACGGAATGCTAGTGGAGACACTCCGGAGCCCTCTTCTTTACTGGGGCAACTTTTCATGGCAACTTTTTCCCACAGTAGACTTAGAAAGACTCCGTGAAGCCTGGCAGACCGTGATCAGGTCCCATGACATCCTAAAATTGAGTTTCCTCCCAACAGCATACTTCGAGCAAGATGGTACTGCGAAGCAATTGGGATCTTCGTCCATGTTTGTTCAACTGGTCGATAATGAAGTGAAAGTCAACTGGCAAGAGATTACTGAAGAATCTGGCGATTTGAAACAATCTATTCAAGCGGTTCGTGATAAATTTGCTACCTCGTTGCACGAGAGCAACTTTTCGTCGCCACCATGGCAGATAACTGTTATTTCACATCAAGATCAGAGGATCATGATTTTGACCATGCATCACTCTTTACATGATGGGAAAATGCTCCACTATCTCATGGAGGATGTTATCAGTGCTTACAGATCAGGAAAGGTCTCTACTAAGCGCTGTCAGGTCCAAGAGGCGATGGGCAGACTTGTGCTGCGAAGCATGGACTCGGATACTGACAAGTTCTGGGCCGATGTTCTAAGTCCTTTTGCATCACAGGTTTACTTGGAAGATGCGACACCTAGTGGCCCGAAGGCTCTTGTAAAGCAGGTTCGTCACCGAACTGCCGAGATGAAAGCGACATATTTAGCCCCCAAGCTTGCTGCATTGGCGCGAGAACTTGGAGCAACATCGTTGAGTCCCCTCTTCCGAGTGGCATTTGGAGCCATGTTGACGGAATACGCGGAGGCGCAGAGCGTATTGTTTGGCGAGGTTCGTTCCGAGAGACTACTCGAATCGCAGCTGGAAGATGCCATGGCGCCATTATCTGCAACCTATCCTGTGCCATTTAACTCATCCGGAGTAATTAAAGAGTTAGTACAAAAACAGCAAAGCTTGGTGATGGAAAGCATGAGATATGGACCTCCGCGTACTTCCGAATTGCGCAGAGCTCTTCGTAAAAATGGAAATGAGACGCTCTACTCGGCCATACTTGTCTTACATCCCAGATCTCAAGAGAATGAAGACAGTTCCGCACCATGGGAGGAGATCGAAGACATTCCCATCATGAATGTTGACCACGAATTTGCTCTGAATATCTACGAGAACGTGGATGAAACAGTTACCATATCTCTAGCTGTCAATGAAACGATGATGTCCTCGGGCGCACAAGAGATATTCCTTCAACAACTAGACGCACTTCTTGTTGCTTTTGAGAGAGCCACCCCGAAGACATCTCTTGCTGAGCTTATGACATACTTCCCTGAGAACCTCCTTTCAATGGCCTCTTCGAATGCGCTGTCGCCGTATCCTTCCAGTCTCCCGCCTTTATATTACATTGAGACATGGGCCAGAACCCATCCAGACTGGAAGGCGGTTGAAGTTGCCACCGATTTTTCTGCAGGACAGAAACTTGCTACTGAGTATTGGACGTACAGAAAACTCAACGAGACCGCGAACCAAGTCGCCAATTTTATCATTGACTGTTCAGTTCGCGGAAGAGCAGTTGGCGTCTCACTGGACCGATCCCTGATTGCGTTCGCTATTATCATAGGTATTATGAAATCTGGCAACACGTATGTTCCAGTTGAAATGTCTTTGCCAAGCGACCGAAAATTATTCCTCCTAAAGAACAGCGAAGTTGCCATGGCATTTTGTTGTGACAACAGCTTTGAAGGAGTAGAGCTACCCGCAGACGCGCTGGTACTAGACACAAAAGATCCATATTTCCTCGAGACACTGGCGACCAAAGATACTACGAATATTCCTGATGCATACCCGGTGGACCTCGATGCTTATTTACTTTATACTTCGGGATCAACTGGCACTCCAAAGGGAGTAAGAGTCAGTAGACAGAACTTGAGCTCGTTCAGCGATGCATGGGGACAATTCATCGGCGATGTGTGTCCTAAATCCCTGGAGCTTGGCGGCGTTGGCAAGTTCCTCTGCCTGGCTAGCAGAGCGTTTGATGTTCATATCGGCGAGATGTTTTTAGCATGGCGATTTGGGTTCTGTGCTGTGACGGGCGATCGTCTGTCAATGCTGGACGATATACCTCGGACATTGAATGAACTGCAGGTAACCCATACCGCTATTGTACCGTCATTGTTGGATCAAACCGGTCTAAGTCCTGAAGATGCTCCTCACCTAGTCTATATCGGAGTTGGTGGAGAGAAAATGACCCCCAAGACTCACCAGGTCTGGTCATCTTATGACCGTGTAGTATTAACAAATGCCTACGGCCCGACAGAAGTAACAATCGGATGCAGCGCAGCACGAGTCTTGCCAGACTCCCATATTCAATGTATCGGACATCCTCTTGGAGACTCGGTTGCTCACGTACTAGTTCCTGGAACAGATTACCATGTCAAGAAAGGCATGCCGGGCGAGCTCGTATTTGAAGGCAGCCTGGTGGCTAATGGATATCTGAAGCGGCCTGACGCAAAAGGATTTTGTGAAATCAACGGCAGAAGGATGTATAGGACTGGTGATATCGTCAGGATGGAAGCAGATAATTCCATTCTGTTTCTGGGACGGAAGGACGAGCAAGTCAAAGTCCGAGGACAGAGATTAGAGCTTGGCGAGGTATCCGAGGTTGTACGATCCCTTTCTCCAGCCGACATCGACGTTGTGACACTTCTCCTGAAGCATCCTGGGATGTCTACGCAGTTCCTGGTATCCTTTGTCGCTCCTTCTGGTGTTACTGCATGTGGTAAACTTCGATTCATCAGCGAAAACTTCAAGGAAGTCAACGACAGCCTGCGTGCGGCCTGTGGGCAAGTGTTGCCGGCGTATATGGTTCCAGATATGATAATCTCCGTGTCTTTCATCCCCCTGAGGAACACCTCAGCAAAGACGGATGCAAAAGCCCTGGAGCAGATGTTCCATACACTTTCTCTTGGTGAGATATTCGGCGCTGAATCGGCAACAAAGGAAGAAAAGAGTGTGAAATCATCACGACGCTTGACTACGACTGAAGAGCAAATTGTGTCAGCTGTTAGGAGCCTCGTAGCTCAAAATGAGAACTGCGACGCAAGACCGGACAGTACCCTGTTCCAGCTCGGGCTGGACAGCATTGCGTCAGTTGGACTTTCATTCAAATTGAGGAAGTTAGGCTTTAACCCGACTGTCGCACAACTGTTGCAGAATCCGACAATTGAAGAATTGAGTCGGACGGGCCACAACATCAAAACAGTAAATAATGAGATACTCGCCAACTCCGAGATTATCGAGCAAAAGTTTGAGGAACTAGAAGAGAAAACGAGGCTGCTCTTGAAAGATAGAACCATAGCACATGTCGAGTCGATCAGGCCTTGCATGCCGCTTCAAGAGGTTCTCGTGGCGCACACAATGAGTCATGGAGTCGAGGCAGAGAATGCATACATAAGCCATTTTACCTTTGAACTGGATTCAGTCGTCCCGATGGATAAAGTACAAGCTGCGTGGGCTGTTGTGGTAAAAAAAAATGAACTACTGCGAACTTACTTCATCAGCAGAGAAACCGACATTGTCCAACTCGTTATGGAGGAAGAGTACTACTCAATTTCCTGGAAGTACATCACTGGGGCTCAAACAGAGTATAAAGACCGACTACAATCCTTCAAAAAAGCAGCTGCTGACGACATCATTACAAACATCGACAAGTTACCGCCTGTGAGGTATACGTTTGCATTTTGTGACGACACCAACAGCATGAACGAGCCGTTTTTGTTCATGCTCTCAATTCATCATGCTTTGTATGACATGGTGTCCATTGAAATGATCCTGCAAGACTTTGAGACTGCCTACAAGACTGGAAGCTTGCCGCGAAGACCCTCGACCTTGCCGTTACTGAAATATGTTGCGGCACAGCAGTACAACGAGAGTGAAGTCAAAAGTTACTGGACCGAGCTGCTTGAAGGCTACAACCATGCAGCAGACAAAATGCCTCCAAAGTCCCTGCATACATCGTCAAGAACTTTCAGTACGAGTTTAACTGAGCTAGAAAGTTTGTGTTCGAAAACTAATACGACCTTGTCGGCTCTCACCCAGGGGCTATTTGGATGTGTCTTGTCTCAGAAGCTGCAGCGCGGTGATGTAGTCTTTGGTGTGGTTCTCTCAGGGCGATTCATAGACCTTGAAGGTGTTGAGTCGATGACTGCGCCATGTATGTTGACAATTCCTCAACGACTACGCCTCGGCGTGGATGGGAAGACAGCCTCCAAACTGGCCACAACAGCTCGAGATAGACTATTCAGATCTACGCAGTATCAACACACATCCTTAAGAGCATTGTCACGGTGGCTGGGAATATCAGGCCCCTTATTCTCCAGCTTGTTTTCCTTCACAAAGTCGGGCGCATCACCAGGTACAAGCAGCCTCGGACCCACGATCTTGAAAAATACTGGAGGCGAAATGTTTCTTGATTTCGGACTAGCTGTTGAGTGCGAATCAAATATGTCCACGGACACTGTGAGCTTGCGGGCGCGCTCAACCATGTTTGACACCGCCGAGGAACTTGATGCCCTACTTGGTAGAATGGAGTCACTAGTGACTACTTTCATCAGCGGCGACGATGAGATTATAGGGGGAAACTGTGTCACCCTGGCTCAGCAGACGGAACACCACGAGCCCGTACCAGAAGACGATCAATGGTCATCACTCGAGCAGCGGATTCGGAATGTCGTGGTTGCCTTCTCGGGTTCTACGCCAGCCGAAGTTAAGAGATCGACACCTTTCATCAAGTACGGCATTGACTCGATCACGACTATTAGATTCTCAAATATGCTGCGACAAAATGATTTACAAGTCTCTGGAGCCGACGTACTCAGGAACCCAAGCGTCGTCAAATTGGCAATACATATCCAAAACAGCAGGCCCTCCATTGTTGAGGCTCCAGGTGCTACTCAAGAGACCTCAAACGCTGCGTCTCTCAAAATCTGGTCCGAGGACTTGCTCTCTGGCATAGTATCAGAAGAATCTCTCGACGATGTAATTGCCGTGTATCCCTTGACGCCACTCCAAGCAGGCATGATTTCAGCAACAATCATGATTGATCCAGCACTATACTCACATCACCACTCACTGAAGCTGCCGAAAGGAACGGAAATCTCCAAAATAAGGTCCGCATGGGGTACTTTGATCGCAAAACACGACATCTTGAGAACCTCTTTCCATGAAATCGTACATCCACGGCCACAGTTTGTTGGCGCAGTGCATCAGAACCCAACCGTTAATTGGAATGAAGTTACTACAGATGAAGTGCAAGCATCTATTGAAGACCTAGTAGAGTGCACCAAATTCACTGAAATTGAGTCATTCAAGAGTCCGCCCGTTGGTGCAACCCTCATTCAAGGCGCAGAACAACTGATACTCGTCGTATCTTTGCATCACGCAACCTACGACGGTACTTCGATTCGCTTCCTATTTGAAGATCTTTGGGCCATTCTCCATGGCCTTTGTGTGTCTGATAGGAAGCCATTCTATGAGACAGCCATGATGATATACCATGCATCTTCAGCATCCGTACCGTTCTGGATAGATAGTCTCATAGGCTATCAGGGGACAAGGCCGATTGCGGACTCCAGCGAGATCCAACGTAGAGTCACGGTCCGGACCGTCCAGCTAATGCATGATGTGTCCGCCTTGGAACAGTGGTGCGCCGACAAGGGAGTCACAACGTCGACAGTTTGTCAGTTGGCCGTTGGCAAAGCGATCTGCGCGCAGGTCAAATCCAGAGATGTGGTACTCGGTCAAGTCCATGCTGCGAGACTAGATCTGAATGGTGCCGATAAGGTGGCTGGACCGATTCTTAATACTGTTCCTCAAAGGATCTGCTTGAAGGATGACTCTCTCACCAACAGCGACTATCTACGGGATTTGCAAGCTTTACAAAAGAGTTCTTTGGACCACCTCCATGCTTCACTATCGGAAATTCAACAGCTTTGGAGAAGAAAAAGTGGCCTTGATGGACATCTTTTTGACGTTCTGTTCGTATTCAGGAAGGGTGAAGATGCTGCCGAGTCTACTTCCTTCGAACCATTCGAGCCCGAGAGCACTGAGACTCTTCCCCCATCGCATTATGACCTTGTTGTGGTAGCTCATCAGAAGAGTGATGCCAGTCTTGAGCTAGAGGTCTACTCGAAATTTTCAGATAAAACGACGGATGGCTTGATGGACTTAATGATTGAAAGCTTCGAGAGCATTCTAAAGTACCCCGACGAGCGAGCTATTGGTTCTCCTAAATCATTATCCCAAATGCCAGCGCCTAACCAGGGGAAGATAAATGGCACGGCACCGACTAAGGCATATGACTCCGACGCAATTGAGCGCTACCTTGGCCCTCTAAGCAAGGTTTTATCTGAAATAACCAATACACCTGTCTCGGACATGGCTGCTCAAACCAGCATATTCTCCATTGGCGTTGATTCAATCGTCGCCATTCGTGTGGCCGGTGCATGCAGGGAAGCTCAAGTGCCACTGAAAACTATAGACATTATCCGCAACGCAAAGTTGGGAAAGCTTTGTGAAGTCGCACTTGCTAACTCGGGGCAAAGCACTCTGAACGATAAGACAAAAGCTTTGAATGATGTTGGCTTACTGGTTGAGCCAGAGATCAGACGAAAGGCAATCTCCACGCTTGGGAGAAAAGATTCTGATGTCCAAGACGTACTACCATTGTTGGCTGGTCAAGAATACCATCTAGCAACGTGGCTCGACTCCGGAAAGAAGTTGTTCGAGCCCACATGGGCCTTCAAGACAAGCAGTAGCTTGGATACAGACCGATTACAAGCCTCATGGAAATCTCTCATCTGCAAACATGAATCTCTGAGGACCTGCTTCGTGCAAGTCAAGCCTACGACTGCCGTTCAGGTAATTTTGAATCCAGAGTCCGCGTACTTATCCGGATCATTCACGACTTTGCGGGCACCCGAGGACATGGATTTAGAAGAGTTTGCGAAGAATGAAATTCACAAGCTCTACCAAAGTCCTTCTTCTTTGTATGAGCCTCCCGCTCGCCTGAGTCTCATTCACGGGGGTAGTCGAGGTGACGCTGTGTTACTGAGACAGCATCATGCACTTTATGATGCTTGGAGCATGGGGATCATCACTGACGAACTATCTTGTTTGTATTCAGGCGACAATCAACAGGAGCTCGCATCCCTGACCCTCTCTCAATTTGTTAAACACACCTTGGAGAATCTTCGAGAAAAGAACGAAGAACAATTCTGGACGGTTACTCTGAGTCAATGCGAACCAACTATTGTGGCACCGCATAACATTGCTTCAGCCAGCCGAAAGAGGCCGTTCACCATGTTCGACTGCTCCAATGTCAGCAAGGCTGCTCTGAAATCCGCCGCTCGTGCATACGGAGTCACGTTGCAGTGTCTCATACAGGTGGCTTTCGGCAGGATGTTGTCAGAAGTCACGAATTCGAGCTCTCCCGTATTCGGATACTACACTGCGAGTCGCGCAGCCGAGCTCGATGGTGTGGACAAACTAGCCAGTCCTACTCTCAACATGCTTCCTATTGCCATTCCAAAGGAGCTTGTTACGTCTCGGTCTGACAAGATAAACCTCGCGGCGCAGCTGCAAAGATTCCAAGCCTTTACGAATTCGCGGTCCGACTACGAACAAAGTCGTCTGCGGGACGTGATGCACTGGGCGTCGGCCAAGCACTCGTCGCCTCTTTTCAACGCTCATCTGAATATCCTATGGAACGATGAAATTCTGCTCAAAGGCCAAGCTTCGGAGGATACGCTGCTCCAGCCGTGGCCACTAGGCGTGCCTTCAGACTACGTATCTCTCGAGCCTCTAGCTCAGGACAGCGCCGTTGATGGACTCGATACATCATTCTTGCCGACGAAGACACTTTTTGCCGATGTAGGCCCAAGTTCAGAAACGTCTAACCTGGCCATTTGCATCGGGTGTGACCCAGCGTTGCGCGATATCAGGGGCCTGGAGGAAATCGCCCGCTTGTTTTCAGAGCATCTATCACAAATGGTTGCAGGTCCGCATGAGAGCAATTGATTCAATGGAGCGAAAAGACGCAGACCTTGGTCTTTGGTATGACCGCGTTTTTTTTTCTTTTTTTTTTCCTTGGGTTGTTTTCTACTCCCCAGTGCAAAAATGTAGATAAATGTGACACAAGGTAGATGAGAGGGTGAAAGACGTAAGCCATTGTTGACTCGGTCGGGTAGAAAATCTGTTCGCATTGCTAAGTCCTTTTTTAGTCTTGATTTAATCGCATCGTATGAGCATTAGGATACTAGCTATAGACAGGCAATTTAGACTTCCACTATACATGGTTACCATGCGACTGATGGGTTAATTATAAAAAGCTCGTACGAGATTAGCAAGTTTCCAGTGGGAAGTGTTCGACCATGTTATGTCACGATGGGACGTCTGGGCAAGTCATCGGGTCTTAAGCGACCGCCAAGGCACCTTGGTAACCCCTCGGAAACTCTACAAAGGCTGAGATATCCATGCGTGCGATTTGAAATGGATCTTCAGCGAAGAGGGAACGTTCACGTGTATTAATTCTTCGAGTTAATCTCACGACATGCGGCACGGGGACTTCCCTGTTCGGCACTGACTTCACTCTCTGGCTGGCGATTCATTGGATTCATGGGCGATGACCACTTTCGACTACTTGCTTTCAGTTATCTGCAAGTCTCCCAGGCTTCCATCTATGCAAACCGAATATTGCCATCAAGCGCGGCAATGAAGAACATCGCGAGCTGGCTATTGACGACCGCGTCGAAAATTGATAGTCGCGGACTCATCGCTCCGTAAAGTTACGCTTTTCGGGTAAAACAGTGTCAAAGCATGTGGTTCGTCCGGACTGACCGGCTGGGCATTGCTATGTCTTGCCTTCGTGGCCAAGCAACGGGTGCCTGTTCGACAGCGTGCTCATCACCGCCGTGTGACTATGCGTCGTGCTGGAGGGACAGTTAGCAGAGATTGGTCTATTCGGCGAAATAAGTTCAAGGCTGGCGGACCGGGTAGCGTGCTCACGTTCGGCGATAGTACTGGGTTGTGTTTCTTGACTCAACTCAATGCCGTTGCCTTTTCGTTTACCCTTACTCAGCTGAGCGATATCGAGCTCTGTGTCGTCACAAGCACTTTCGCCATTGGATCGTACGTCTTTCGTCCCTCCAACGGCCAAAGACGAGATAATCTGAGAGTTGTGAAGATGCGGCACCAGGCTACTCACACCTGGTTGGTAAGAAGTGGCTCGTCACATCAACTACCTTTGCCTTGACCACTGGAAGACTACTCTCCCTGGGACATGCTAGACAGTCAATTGCGGTCACCATGTTTCTGATATCCCATTTCGCCGTAGGATGGGAATGTAAAAATTGCATGTAGAATCTGTTCCACACCATTGAATATTCCCTCGCCAATGATCTTGCAACTCCTGGCCCCTTCGGAACCACCGTAAAGCTCCGTCATCGGCGGCAATCTCATAAACGCCCACATATTCTCCGCATTTGTCGACCTCACCAATTACCCCATCTAGCATTGCTAGGCTTGAGACTTGACCAGAAGATCATATCATGGCTAACGTCAATCTCCCCGAACCATTTGCCAGCATTCCAAGAGAGACATTTCTCTTTGGACCGTCGCCCATACAGCATCTGCCACGCATGTCGCGCGAGCTGGGCGACAAGGTTCAGATCTATGCCAAAAGAGAAGACTGCAATTCTGGCTTGGCCTATGGAGGAAACAAAACCCGCAAGCTGGAGTAGGCAATGGTCCCACGACTTTTGACTTGGGGCCGATCTACCTGTCGGACCATAGACGCCCTGCTGACGAGTTATTCACGCGCAGATATCTCGCCTCGGAGGCATTAGCTCAAGGATGCGACACGCTCGTCTCCATCGGGGGAGTGCAATCGAATCACACTCGTCAGGTGGCCGCCGTCGCAGCCAAGCTCGGCCTGCAAGCGGCCACCGTCCAGGAGCACTGGGTGGACTGGCAGGATGAAGGTTATGAGAGAGTCGGCAACATTCAGCTCTCGCGCCTTATGGGAGCTGATGTGCGACTTGATCCGTCCACATTTGGGATCGAGCACAAAACCACGTTGGCTCGGTTGACGACCGAAATCGAGTCCAGGGGTGGCAAGCCATACTACATACCTGCCGGAGCGTCGGATCACCCGCTTGGCGGCCTCGGCTTCGCTCGATGGGCCTTTGAAGTGGAATCTCAAGAGAAAGAACTAGGCATCTTCTTCGACACCATCGTCGTCTGTGCCGTGACAGGCTCAACGCTTGCCGGCATGATTGCGGGCTTCAAGCTCGCGCAGAAACATGGCTCTCCGGTGCGCAAAATCCTCGGGATTGATGCGTCCGGCAAGCCTAAAGAAACGTTCGACCAAGTTCTCCGCATCGCCAAATTCACTGGCGCCAAGATTGGTCTTGCGGAGCATGACGTAACGGAGAGCGACGTACTAATAAATAATGACTATAATGCCAAGACCTATGGTATACCCGATCAGGCAACCATCGAGGCGATCAAGCTCGGCGCAAGGACAGAAGCCTTCATCACCGATCCTGTGTACGAAGGGAAGAGCTTGGCTGGCATGATTGGTCTGATCAGGTCTGGATATATCCAGTCCGGCAATGTTCTGTACGCCCACCTTGGAGGACAGCTTGCTCTGAATGCGTACTCGGAGATTGGGCTGTAAAAGACGGAACTCGGGCTGAATCGAATGATGTACTGAGCCAGAACGCTGCATACTTGTCACCAAAGGCCACGATAGGAGTCAAAAGAAGCTAGATACCTACGTGAGCTTATGAGGAATATGTACATCAGAAAGCAGGCTACTTTACGGCAGCAACAAGCATCTTCTGATCCGACTGGGCCTTTCCTGCAACTTCATGGTCAAGGAATCATCACCGCATACGTGTCAGGTGTTGTAACATGAAAGGCGTTGCGAAGTCTCCTCGTGACCAAGCTGAGTGACCGCTGGTAGAACTTGCGACAACTCGTTAGTTCCTACAGATCACGATCTTGCCGAAGACTTTCCCTTTGGGTTTAGTGCGCTAAGGCGCCAAGCAGGTCACGATATGCTTGTAGACCAATCAGGACATTCGTGCATGAAGGCTGCTTAATTCTATAAGAGAATCTTATTATAATAGATGTCCTACGTAGTACTTTAGCTCTGTACAAGATGATACATTAGTCTCTATCTATTAAGTGCAATAACTGGTTCTGTTACGACCAATAAAGGTTAGTGTACAAGTACCTTCTATGTATTGAAGTGCGTGTGGGCCCTCATGACCTGCTTGGCGCCTTAGCGCGCTCAAAGGGTAAGTAATTACCAATAGAAAAACCGGACCCGTCAGGACCCGGAAAACCCCTACTTTCGATATCGGTATCGCACCGGTGTTCCCCACAACCCCTACCTTACCTCGGGCGCGCTCTAGTGGGTCGTCGGTAAATTCCGAACAAAAGCCCGTTAATTTATTGTATTATTTATTATTGGGGGTTGGCTGTTCAGAGTCACATCCGATCTCACTTTACTGACCCACAACAAAGTTAAACGGGCAGGTAGATGCCTAAGATAACCTCGTACTCTCTTCCTTTTAGCATGTTCTTCTACATGGAATTTTGAACATTTCAACGATACCTAAGCCCAACTGCCGAGCAAAGCCGTCCCCGTCACCAGGGGTTGGCGGGGACGCCCTGAGGAGGAATGAGCAATTAAACGCGCAGCAAAGCATTACAGCAGCAACTTAGCCCGAACGGAAGCGGTCCCTCTACACTTTTTTTTTTTTTTTTACCTAGAGATACCTCCAGTGTCACATCGGCTCTTTGCAGTAATGTCCAACTGTCGAAGTTGTAGACAGAAAGGAATAGAATAAAATAGGTAGAGATGCCTCTTACGATGTAGGTCTAGTTGCGTCGGTATGTTCCTCATGTAATCAAGTCCTTGATTCCACATGCTAGTAATAAGACAGGCTGTTATAGAAGAGGTGCCGGCATAACACTGACAACACAAGTGGGACATAGCAAAGTCATGACGGGACATTGCTACCCAAGAGAAGTAGCTTACGAGATTCGATAGTGAAATCCGGTATCGTGACAAGCGGGCCTTACACGACTGGTTAGTATTTATACGTGGGCAGCCTCGTCATCTGCTTCAATAGTCCTCACATCGTTCACCTCGAAGAAAAGTTGACTCTCTGTGATCATTCACAAAATCAAATCATGAAGGTCGTTTACGCCTTCTTGGCCTCTCTGATTGCCAGCGCCTCTGCTACGCCGCTCACTCTGCAGCCGCCGTCCCCTATGGAGAAGCTGCGCACTTGGAGAAAGGAGGAATGTGAAAGAGGCTGCTCTTGGTGGAGCTGCTCAGCCGGCTATGTAAGTTATGCTTCGTCGCATCGATATGCGTATATATGTCAGATCACATTGTGCTTATTGATGCTTGGGTGTGCAGCGCCTGAAAAAGCCAGTTCGAACCACCTGGGTATGTTATTTCTAAATTTATCTCTAGCAGATGTTTGTGACTTACGTATTATCGTAGCCCTATAGCTGCCCGAAGTGCTGTCGATATACTGAATAACTCAGATAAGGCTTGGGCGTGCAGCACTTTGTCTTGGCGAATGCCTCTAACACCAGTAAGCTATCTTTCAAGACATCTGACAGACGTTTGCGGCTTATTAATTTATTCTAGGCTCTATGTTGGGTATGCTGTATAGCTGTCACCTATTTTAGTTATAGGCTTGCTGACTTATTTCTTCCTGGAATAGATGTTAGGTATTGAGGATATTAGACATATTTCCTATTTAGACTTCTAGAACTGAACATGCACTTAATGTTTTAGTTAAAGGTGGACCTTTTTCCTTTTTTTTTTCCTTTTTTTTTCCTTTTTTTTCCTTTTTTTTCCTTTTTTTTTCCTTTTTTTTTTCTATTTTTTTTTCTTTTTTTTTTTCCATTTTTTTTTTCCATTTTTTTCCATTTTTTTTTCTTATTTGGGTTTAGTCTAGTGCGAGTAGAATTCTTAAAAAAATGACAGATTCGGAAATATTATTTTTGCAGAAAAGACACCCCCACTCGCTATACTATATATGCAGGCCATTCTCGTCTTTCAATTATGCCTCTACCTGATACAAATTTTGCGCATCATAATAGTAGATGTATCACTGAATTAAAATGACAGTGCTGGTGTGACAACACCCCTTGCTATCGGCCAAGCAGGTCGTGCAAGGCCTCTGCCCAGATAAAACAAGCTCACGGGCAGAGCTCACGAGTAGAGCGCTGATTTTCAGTGTGTGACAGGCATTCGACTCTATCAGTTTCGCATGCATTTTGGTAGGTTCCCTATTTGGTATCTCATCTCCGCCTGAGCTATTTCTGGGCAGAGATGGATAATGGAGAAAAAGCAGCTGCAGTCCGGAATCTAACGACAGCCCTTTTCTAGCGAACTGCAAGAATGAACAGACCGAAGGCCAGTGGCGCTGAGTCTCATCAAAGCACCGAAGAACCAATAAGCTGAAGATGCCGACTGCTAAAATCTTCTTCTAAACAACTTTCTGGACGACAGATGACGCTATCCGCTGGATTAGCACGAGGCAGCAAACGGGACCAAGAAAGCAGACAGGCCTCGTGTTGAAAGACTCAAGCAATAAGGCAAGCAAGCTATGGTTCTTCATGGAAAAAACGATGCTCTTAGTTCTATTGTATGGGCTATAGATGATGAGTTGTTGTTTGCTGACTTAAGGGGTCTGGCCGCGGTCATAAATATGACAACCAATCGCAGTTTCGACCACGACCATGCCGACCCGTCGACTCGCAACGAGCTGAGAATCGGGGAGGCAATTAGATGACGAAAAATGCAGTGAAAGAGGGCATTTCCTTCAGTACAGCATCTAGACGGGCGTGCTTAGTTTGAGTTCTTCTTGACGATATTGAAGCGATGCAAACAGATACAACGCGGCAGTGAAGCGGCACGGGTAGTAAGGGAGGCAATAGCAAAGAGAGAAGCCGACATGGAGAATAAAAAGTACAGCCCAAGAAACAAATGCCAGGAATCGTACCTGGTCAGCGTTCTCGTTGGGTTGGCACAGGAGTAGCGATCCATGGGTTGCCAAAGATGGGGGAAAAGGTTGGATCGAGATCAGAGAAGGCTTATCGGACACGGCTAACCACCAACCCTACGAGGCAGAATTCGGGACACGGAGGTCCCTCAGTCGACGACGGATTGCTACAAGTCTCTGAGTGGGCAGAGAGATCTGGCTTGCCTGTGGGATAATTCAACAGATCCCTCTAGTATTTCCACCGCATATTGACTCCAGTACCATATACGGGGAGTACAAGACAACTTAGTCCTCATGCGGCTGGCTCTTAGTCCTTTGATGGCTTGTGCTCCCTAAAAGGGTGCT
The DNA here is from genome assembly GCA_000709145.1 of Balansia obtecta B249. Taxonomy (NCBI): domain Eukaryota; kingdom Fungi; phylum Ascomycota; class Sordariomycetes; order Hypocreales; family Clavicipitaceae; genus Balansia; species Balansia obtecta. The sequence continues at coordinate 8,790 of JFZS01000223.1, read as the reverse complement.
GCATTTCTAGTCCAGAGCTGCTGTATCCGCACTTGACATAAAATCCGCTTTTTGAAGGATCACAGTTCAGCAAACTTTTGGTGCACCCGACATTCCTTGCAACGCTATCAAGCGCATTGATCATCTTGAGGCCGAGTCCTTTGGACTGGTGGTCCTTGGAAATGCAAATCTCCTCCACGTGGCCCACTAGTGCGCGATTCCAGATGCTAATGGGAATGTCAGAACGAACCGCTGTCTCTGTTTTCCGTTGCGCTCGGCTGTTCTCCAAGACGGGAGTGATGGGGAAGTGATTTATTAGATGGATGTCTTTACGCACAACTTCTTTTCAACAAGCACCGCCCCGGTGCCCACGATACGACCCTCATACTCGATCACGACGTAGTAGTATGGGCCTTTTCCCTGCGTGTCCATCTCGTCGTAGCGCGCGCCGAATTCCTCGGCCGTCTGATCGCCCGTCCAGGTCAGATCGTGCAGGCAGGTCAAGAAACCTTTGGCGTAGTCGTCCTTTTCGAGGGGCCGTATAGTGTATCCTTGCGGCATCGCGGTGACAATCTCACGTGAGATGAGAGCGGGGGGGAACAAAGGCGCCATTGCGACAATGCCCATGAAAAGGTTTTGGAGATGCAGTCGTTTTGCAAGGCTTGCTTGATACCGGACAAACGAGCGTGCAAGATGGCGCCTTGCAGCGTGCGAGGAGTGGGTGGTTAAATGGAAGCATCTATGATTCGAACAATGCCCCACATTTGCGTCTACCTAGTATCAAATCAGCGTGCGATTAAGGATTTAAGACTTAGACTTGTTATGGTCTCGCCAGGGGTGGCTTTGGTTCTTCTTGCGGTTAATCCATCGTTTTCGTCACTTCCTACGGATGTACGTACTATCCCGAGAGTTCCGGGGTCCCTTTCTCGTATGATCAAACCTGTTTTCTTCACCCTCCCTGTCTAATCATCATCATGGCGTGAACCAAATGAGAAAGGCTAGAGAGGCAAATTACGATGCAAACTTGTCATGAGATTAATTGAGACATGTAGTTCATAGCTCCGTTCCACCAGACCAGCTACAAAAAAGTCAATCTATACGGAGGAGCTGCCCACTTTACACCCGAAAGTCTCAAGCCACCTAAAGATAATAATAATAATAATAATAATAAAATAAAATATAAAATAAAATATAAAATGCAACTACGCCATTTTATTTTACGTAGCTCTAGCCTGTACGTCTTTCCATTGTGACTCAGACAGCCACCGGATAGTAGTTGCAAAAAGTGCTTTGCATCCGCCAAGTCCTTGGTTTGAAACCTGGATGCATACATACTGTAGCTAAATTGCACATTCTGCCTGGTCATGCGCTCCTCCTAAGGGGAGTTTCCACAGCAAGCTTCTGTGAGTGCGGCATCACGATACCTGTTGAATCCGTCTGGCTGACCAGCCATCGTCATTCGTTCTTCTTACGCATGTGACCGTGGAACCGAGCTAGATCTGCAGCAAACATGACTGCGCAAGTGGCAAGTGACGCAACCTGGTAAGAGACCGCTATGTGCCTACGTACCTATGTACTCATGGGCTCCGCCCAAAGTACCTTGCATAGTAGGTACCTAGTAGTGGAGCTGTGCCACAAAGCATTCCCAAAACAGTTTTGGGCCACTTCCGAGTACTGGCAGCATGAATAGAGTTGGTCAAAGTGCAATTCCCCATTGTCTTTCGTTTCTTTTTTTCGGCATGGATGAAGAAAAGTGTGGTATTAAGCGGGAGATAACAAGGTCGTGGGCTCCACTTTCGCATAGCATGGCAGCTGCTGCACATCTACCCACACCTGCTGGACGTGGCTAGAGGTACAGTGACATTCCGTCTGGTGAGCTTTGCACCCAGCGTCAAGTATCACATGTCAACCGGCTTGCCATGGAAGCTAATTCGTCACCTACCTTGGCTATTTTTGTTTGTTCCTATTTCCTTTTTACTCTTTTATTTTTATTTTTTTTTTTTTTACTCCTGCACTTTTATGTGATAGGACGGTGACCCAAGTGCCAGCACTAGCGGACCGGACTTAGCTCTGCTCCCCACTAGACCTGACCTTACCAATTAAAGTCCAACCCATCCTATCCTGCACCCTCCACATGCACATGCACACTGTATGCGCGTGCCGCTAGCCGCTAGCCGCAAACATGTACTCCGTAAGGCACCTGGGGTCTTTCGTCACCTCATGTCCTTCGAGGCCAACGCCTCTTCCCACACTCAGACCTCTCTTACTCTGTGTCATCTCTGCATTTTTCCGCGCCATCTCGCGCCATCCTCACGCCTGCCGGGGGCCGCATTTGCCTTTACCTGCAAAGACTTTAGGCATACATACGGCAACCCTCATAGACGAGTCTGGCCTGCGTGCATCACCAAGACGCCGCTGTGGACCTGGCTGGACCTAAGGGAGCTTCGCCTTTTTGAAACATAACTTGACTTCTCGGCTTACTTTGCGACGAATTTCGTATTTCTTTTGCTAAGATAGTTAGCAACGCCAGCCGGGCGCGCTGCAAATCCCAGGCAGCAAAATGGACAGTCCCCCGGCTCTCTCGCCCAACGACGGCGTGGGAGAAGCAACTGGCCCTACCCAATCGAACACTCTCGACGCTCTTAAGCATAGTTCTCAGAGAACAGTAGGTCGAAAGCTTAAAAAGAAGAGGCGCGATGGTCTTTCCGGTGCCACTCTCGATATGCCGGAGCCACTAAAACAGTGGGATAGTGATGATGCCAGCTCGCCCCACGATACTGCATTACCGCTTGAGAGGGCCGTGTCTGTCAATATGAACCACAGCATATTTGGTCTCATAGCAGCAGCAGGGTCTCGAGTCGACTTTAATACTCGATTTGACGATGGTAGCAGTGACGACGACTGTGGGAATGCAACAGGTTTGGAATATCAGGATCTCTCCCGAACCATCATACTCCCATCGCGAGTCAACGACGAGAAACGAGGACATAAAAAGAGGTTGTCATCGGGACACAGGCTGCTGAGGTCTCTATCCACTCTACCAAAACGAAAAACCAAGAGGTGCGAATCGAGCCGGCTGTCTACCCAGCCCATGGACACATCAGATGAGGCCAGAGAGACTACAGACGACTCTGCATCATCCCCAGTACCTATCGACGGTGAAGATAGTCAATTAGCTCCTGTTATGAGCCGAATGCTTCAGGCTAGGGCCGAAATGGCTGCCAGATCCAGTTTTGATATGGAGAGACGATCCGGGGACATGGGTGCGGCTGACGATGGTGATGAGTCTTCTGCGTTGGCCAAGCGCTTAATGGAGATATTCGAGTTTGAGGAGCCGGAACAGGTTATTGAAGGTATATCCCCTTAGTTTACGCTGAAATTGTCCGACTGATCATGCAGACTGACTGTTTTCTTTTTTTTTTCTTTTGTTTCTCTTTTTAGAATATCCTTGCTGGTTATTGCAAAGTGTTCTCCTTCAGGGCTTTCTATACATCACAGCCAAACATGTCTGCTTCTTCGCATACCTTCCGAAGAAAGCGGTAAGCTCACTTCTGTCCGTAATATGCAATAAGACCATCAGCTGATGATTTTTTTTTTTAGAATGTTGTAGCAAAGTCTGGATACTTGTCCAAGAGTGGAAAACGAAATCCAAAATACAACAGATATTGGTTTCGTCTGAAGGGCGATGTGCTATCATATTACCGAGATTCAACGAATCTCTACTTCCCTCATGGACAAATTGACCTCCGGTTCGGTATTTCAGCAAATATAGTTGACAAGGACAAGGACGGTCTCCGGTTCAACGTAATCACCAGTCACCGAACCTACAATTTCAAGGCGGACAGTGCTCCAAGTGCAAAAGAATGGGTCAAGAGCCTTCAGAGAGTCATTTTTCGAAGTCATAACGAGGGCGACAGCGTAAAAATTTCGCTACCCATTGACAACATAATGGACGTCGAGGAAACACAGATGATGGAATTCTCTGAAACTTGCAAGATTCGAGTCGTGGACAATGACGAGACTTATGCCATTGACGAGGTATGTGCTCATTGCAGCCTCGAACATGTCCCTTTTTCTAGTGTTTCAAGGTGCCAGCTAATAATTTTCGACTAGTACTTCTTCTCCTTTTTCAATTTTGGCAAGGAAGCTATCAATGTTCTTAAAATCTTGGTCGACGAGGCCTCTCCAAATAACAGGACTTCGGCAAAACTTATAGCTGAAGAAGTGAGATTACAACAAAGTGCAGAGCAAGGGAAAAGGAGCGAGTATGGTTCTTGTCAGTTTTCACCTTTGCCGTCGCAGCAACCGGGACGCCAAAGCCTTCAAGCCGACCATACCCGCGTCACGACACTCCCCGAATCTGTCAAAGCTACTCTGGTACCTATGCCGCCATACTCGTCTGTTCCTAGTCCGCGGGCAAGCACGGAATGCTCATCCCGACCAAGCTTGGACGTTTTTTGGCAGATGGGTAGACGCAACCATGAAGCTACAGGCATGATGAGAGAGCAGAGCCCTAGGAGAAGTTTCAGTGGTCACCATAAAACCGGAAGCACAAGCCTACCGCGGGATAACAGAGCTAGACAGGGTCTGGAGTCATCTTACTCCAATTTACAGTCTTCCATCGAAGATCCTAGTTTCTCCGACTTGACGATATCCGTTGCGACCGAAGATCCTTCGGCCAGCCAAATACTCCAGGGCAGCGACGTCTTCCGCAGTCCAACCATGCGTCGCAGCCCATCAAGCCAATCCAACAGCGATAAGTATGATGATGCGTCACGGGATGTTCAATCGCTTCCGGGGCATCCTTTTCCAGCACAACACGCTGCAACTGCAAGTCAAATTGCCCTGCCAGATTATCACGGGATGGATACAGAGCAACCACAAAGATCCACAACCCCAACACTACAAAGTATTGCCAAAATGGGCTCTTATCCGCTACAACGCGCAGGAGCTTTCGCAGACTATCTCAACAAGACCAGCAAGCGCATGAGCTCCCTTCTGGCAACAGAATCGATGGGGTACGTTGAGAAGGTTTCAGGCATGTGGAAAGGTGGCCGCAAGCATTACAACGAGCCCGCCGGACTTCGGCCGGACGAAGACGAGCTGGAAGAAGATTCTGATGGCCAAGTTCAGACATCTATGGAACGTTTCCGAGCTCATTTTGCATTGCCGGAAGGGGAGAAGCTACAAGCTACATATTTTGGCTGCATCATTCGAGTTTTGCCGCTCTACGGCAAGATCTATATCAGCGACAGGTCGTTTTGTTTCCGCAGTCTCCTACCGGGCACCAGGACCAAATTGATTTTGCCCTTGAAGGATATCGAAACTGCACATAAGGAGAAGGGCTTCCGGCTTGGATACTCAGGGCTAACAGTCGTCATCCGCGGCCACGAAGAGTTGTTCTTCGAGTTTAGCCAAGTTGATGTACGTGATGACTGTACGATAACTCTGCTGCAAAGCCTGGAGACCTGTCGTTATCTCAGAGAATCAGGAATTCTGAACCAAGAAGAGAAGGGGGAGCAGGAAACGGCCGAGGCAGAGAGAGATGCCCTGAAGACGGCAAGGCAGGAGCAATTTCCTCAGCATGAAATCCTCCCGCCACGAGAGGTGGAATCGCAACTTAATGCCCCAACTATACTCATGGACGAGACCGATGGCTCGTTCCTCAACTTTAAGCCGCCGCAATCCATGCGCATCACATGCCTGACTATCGGCTCTAGGGGTGACGTGCAGCCCTACATTGCTCTGTGCAAAGGGTTGCTCGCTGAAGGCCACAAACCTCGCATTGCCACGCATGCTGAGTTTCAAGATTGGATCGAATCTCATGGTATCGAGTTCAGAAAGGTGGAGGGAGACCCCGGCGAGCTAATGCGATTGTGCATTGAAAATGGCACATTTACGCTTTCTTTTCTTCGCGAAGCCAATTCTGCCTTCCGTGGTTGGCTTGATGAGCTTCTTAGCTCAGCGCATACAGCCTGCGAAGGTTCAGAACTATTGATTGAATCACCATCTGCAATGGCCGGCATTCACATTGCTGAGAAACTTGGCATCCCTTACTTCAGGGCGTTTACTATGCCATGGACAAGAACCCGCGCTTACCCACATGCATTCATTATGCCAGAGCACAAGATGGGTGGTGCGTATAATTACATGACTTATGTGATGTTCGACAATATATTTTGGAGGGCAACTGCGCAGCAAATCAATCGTTGGCGCAATAAGACGCTTGGCCTTCCGAACACGAGTCTTGAGAAGATGCAGCCCAACAAAGTACCTTTCTTATATAATTTCAGTCCTAGCGTTGTGGCTCCGCCTCTTGATTTCTCTGACTGGATCAGAGTTACTGGGTATTGGTTTTTGGACGTGGACGACGAGTACGAGCCCCCCAATGAGCTATTGGAATTCATCAATAAGGCCCGCGATGACGGCAAGAAATTGGTGTACGTGGGCTTTGGTTCTATCATTGTCAATGACCCGCCCAAAATGACGCAAGAGGTCATCGACGCTGTGCTAAAAGCCGACGTCCGATGCATCCTGTCCAAGGGATGGTCAGACCGAATCTCACCTAAGGATAATCCAGCGAAACCGCGTCCCGACGAGCCAGAGATACCACCCGAGATTTTCGTCATCAAATCTGCACCGCATGACTGGCTCTTCAGTCAGATTGATGCAGCGGCTCATCATGGCGGCTCTGGAACAACTGGTGCTAGCCTGAGGGCAGGAATCCCGACTATTATCCGACCCTTTTTCGGCGATCAGTTCTTCTTTGCCAGTCGCGTCGAAGACCTTGGTGTAGGTATAGGCTTGAAGCGCTGGAGCTCTACTAGTTTCGGCAGGGCGCTATGGCAAGCGACCAGAAATGAGCGCATGATCGTGAAGGCTCGGGTACTTGGAGAGCAAATTCGCAAGGTATGTAACGATGCTGACACAGACGATTGCAAGAAGATGAGCGCAGACAAGACAAGGCTAATCGAAATTCACAGGACAAGGGAGTAGAAACTGCGATACAAAATATCTACCGCGATCTTGAATATGCAAAGAGCTTGATCAAGCGCAAGATGGGCCACAACAACGAGCCGGATGCCGATGAGGATGATTATGCCGAGGAAAGCTGGACTTTTGTAGATTCCGATGAGCCAGACCCAGACGTGATGACTAAGAGACTTAGCGAGGGACTCGGCGGTATGAGGTTAAGCGAACAGAAAGCCTAGGAAGCCACGTCGACGAGGCATTATCAGAGACCAGAGGCGCTCAACTCGATTTGAACAAGGGGGAGGAAATGCCGCAAACGACGCAACATGAATTTTTAATCATAATTTGGGAATATGGGAGAAGGAATAGCTTACGACGATATAGTTTGGTTTTTGGTAACAGGTCGAAGATTTCAAGTCTCGAACTGAGTCGAATTGCTGAATCCATGGATAGATGTCACAGGAGAGTGTTGTCTTATACAGCATAGATTAGAATATGGTAGACGGGATGATATACAGGATATTGAATTGATGCAGATTAATCAGCGTCGGCGGAAGTGCGACAGCTGGAAGCATTGACCGACCAGGTTAAGGAATTTCTTTTCATGCCGTGACAATCGATCGTGTTATTGAGGGGAAGCCTTCATTTCGCCAGTTGGCATGAGGTATGCAAAACGGCCATGGAGACTCCAACAAGACCATGTTTATCACGGAGTAGTTAAATGTGCCGCGAAGAATGAAATCGCTCGGAAGCAAGGCGTTGGAAAGCAATATTATACGGTCACAACAACGGTAGAAGTGAAGAGCCCGGGCCGTGAGTCAAATGCTCCATCAACTAAGTCAAACCCCCATGGGCAGATTTCCCACGATAATTCACAATGAGGCCACGTCCTGGCCAAGGCTGGCATAGAGCCGAAAGTGGAAAGGCGTCGAGTATAGACAGTGTTAAGAGACTGACTGCGCGCGAAGCTAACTATATCATGAAGTCGGTTTAGGCAACGAAGGGAGACAAGACATGGCTTCTGGGTAAAAGTGGTGTTGTGTTGAGTACTCTTGCTTTGTATTCCAATCGATGTATTGCGGGGCGGCGTTGATAACCTAGGTAATTCAAATGCGGAAAGCTAACCGGTTTAGGGTGTTATTACCTAAGCTCACACCTCCCGAAACAATCGCCTCGTATTCAATAACCACTCGACACTTCAAACCACAATTCGGGCGGCGCCAAACCACGAACAGCTTCAACGACAGGCAGCATTGACTGAGAACCCCGACTGCTAGCTACACTTAGAAAGAAGAAGAGGAGTTCCCGACACTTTGATCTTTTCCTGCCGAATCGCCGACTCGGAATTTCGAGGAGACAGTCGAAGAACAGTCCAGATGGCTCAAGATATGCCCCCCAAGGGCGGGTACGAGCCCGTTCAGTACAAGGTGTGTGTGTGTGTGTGAAAGCTGGGGGTTAGTGCTGTAAAGCAGTTTTTTGACGTGTAGGGGGGATCGATGCTCCCGACCTTGTCATTTATCAACCCGCTGCCCTGAAAGAGCGCTCTTGGGGCAATCCAGCCTGCCTTCACTGGAGATGTGCCATGAATTATTGGATTCGCTGACATGCCGGTGCTTAGCGAAACCTCCCTGCCAGAGGATTCCGTCCTGGCGTCTTACTCCTCGGCGTTGGAGCCATCATGGGCTTCGGCTGGTACAAGCTCATTGGTGGCATACGCGAAGCGAAGTATGTCCATTGTTGCCGCTACGACCCCTTAAACCATTTTCACGGAAAGACGATGCCGAGCTATCCGTAAAAGAGCACGCTCACGTAAAAAAAAAAAAAATAAAAAAAAAAAAA
>JFZS01000222.1:0-42543 GCA_000709145.1 Balansia obtecta B249 | reverse complement strand
CCATAGGAGCAGCCATAGGAGCAGCCATAGGAGCCATAGGAGCAGCCACAGGAGCAGCCGTTGGGACAACCATTGGGACAGCCGTCGCATCAGCCGTTGCATCAACCGTTAGAGAAGGCACTGGATAAAGTACTGGAGAAGGCACTGGATAAAGTACTGGAGAAGGCACTGGAGAAAGTTCTGGAGAAGGCACTGAAAAATGTACTGGAGAAGGCACTGGAGAAAGTTCTGGAGAAGGCACTGGAGAAGCCATTGCATCAAACGTTTCGTCGGCCGCTTCGTCGTCGGCCACTTCATCGTCGTCCACTTCGTCGTCGTCCACTTCGTCGTCTGCAGCTTCGTCGTCGGCCACTTCATCGTCGTCCACTTCGTCGTCGTCCACTTCGTCGTCGGCCGCTTCGTCGTCGGCCACTTCGTCGTCGGCCGCTTCGTCGTCGGCCAGTTCATCGTCGGCCAGTTCATCGTCGGCCAGTTCATCGTCGGCCGCTTCATCGTCGGCCGCTTCATCGTCGGCCGCTTCATCGTCGGCCGCTTCATCGGCCGCTTCATCGTCGGCCGCTCCGTCGTCACTTTTGGGAATCCAGTTCTTGAATGTGAGTTGTTCCATTGTCGATTTTGGCGCCGTGCATGAGTCGACACTCGCTCTGGTGCGTTTGGCTAGTCTTGCCTCCTTGCTGACGTACTGAAAGAGCCTTGGGGATGGCGAAAGGCATGGTATCCCTGTCCTGGTTCTTTCTGCCCGTTCGGCCGCTGTCAGGGCTTTTACAGGGCTTATAGTTCTCTTGCGTTTGAATCCTCCGGCCATCTTCGGAAACTTCCTAGGCGTGCGTATTGCTTTATATTTCGAAATGCTCGGAGTCGTATGACCAAAGCCCTCCCAGCTGCAACTGTCTACTTCGTCTACTGCCTCCGAGCCGGATGCGACACTGGCAGCCGGAGCCCTGGAGAACGTGTCGCTGATGTCTTGGCGACGGCCAATACCTGGTATCAGCTTTCCAGAAAGTGGCAATTGGTCCTCATTCCCCAGCTCTCGCATCCGCATACCCCCGCTGAAAACGCCGGGTGGATTCATGACGTCCAGCAGAGAAACAATCCTACCCTTGTAAATGACTGTGTTTGCAAGAGTGGCGAAGACGGGGCAGTGGTCAGATCCTATGAGGCCCTCTTGGATGTTGGCATCTGTGAACCAGCTTTTGATGCCGTCGCTACAAAGAACGTAGTCGATTCGACTTCCGTTGTTGACTTCTCTGGCCTTTCTCTTGGTATCCCAGCATGTGAACATGCCTCGGCGAGTAGGGTGAAAGCTGCGGCACAGGTCCCACAGCACAGATTCCTCTCTGCCGTCGTCACGATCCCCCAAGACCCTACCCTCAAATATGAGTTGGTTGAAGATGCGTCGGTCCGGGAGCGACATCCAATCGTCCAACTTCCAACCCACACTTTTCACCGCCTCCACGACTTTTGCGCCATCCAATTCCGAGCGAACAACGTTCACGTCTCCAGCCAGAACGACCTGCTTTCCCATTTCAACCAGGTTGCGTACCCTCACCTCAAGTGATTCAAAAAAATCTCTCCAAAACTGATATCGATTGTCGTATCCATTGACCGGGCAATAGACTCCCACCAATACAAAGGCTGGGAACTCTAGGATCACACATCGACCTTCAGCATCCAACGTCTCATTATCCAATATCCCTGAGACCTGATCTCTTCGAGGGTAACCCCCGATCTGCTGATCGGAGGGCAGATCTCGATACATAGTCATCGTCCCTGGTGGACAGAGCACACCCGTGACGCCTTCCTCAGCTTTGATAGGTGCACAGGTCGCGTTTCGGGTGTAGATGGCGACTCCAGAATATGCTAGGGCAACAATATTAGACCATGCCGCTAGCTCTGTCGTCTGTCACCGGGTCAAGTAGACTTACTCTTCCTTTTCGTTGAGAAGCTGAAGAAAACATCCCATCCCGGAATCAGGACCATGTCTTCCTCCAACTCCGTTTGCTGGATCTTAGTTTCTTGCATAATCATGATGTCTGACTCCAGAGTGTCAAACATGGCCTGTATAGAGAGTTGTAGTTAGCAACTTGTGTAGCGACGGATTGATTTGCGTGCTGGATTCACCTGATAAGTCTTATTCTCCCGCCATGGCTCATAGTCGAAGGGGGTCCTGTGATCCAGATTAGTCTCATGGTCAGCAGATGGGATGCGATGCCGCATCGTACCTTATCCCGTCAACTGCCATCATACGTCAGTTCACATGTGAGCTAGCCATGTTAGATAGGGTTCACGAGAACTTACCATTCCAAGTTGTAATCCGGAACGGCCTCATGGTGGCAACTCTCGGGGATGCTTAAATTTGCGACGAGCTTTTTTTCAACCACCATGAAATGTGTATATGTTGGAAGCAAGATTCACGCGCGGGGTATGTTGCAGTCTTCGCTCAATATATAAGCAGCTGGCCAAGTTGGGTGTTGTCACGTGCGACTGCAGCTTATGACTGTGTGACAAGAAACGAAGCAGAGAGTATGCTGATACAATGAAGCCTCCAGTCTCTTGACAAAAGAAAGAAAGAAAGAAAGAAGGAAGGAAGAGAAGGGAAGGCTTTCTAGTCCGAGCACGTAATGTCAGCATCATTTAATTGTCGCAACCTATAATAGCTACGAGGCTAAATTGGCGACATGATCCATGACGAAACAATGACCTCCACCAAACAGGTACCCGAGCGCCGACGCAGAAACCACGTGACGACGCTTCCTCCCATGACCGAGTCCACCCAGTTGTGTCGGAATTACCTCGCAAGGTCCGTCATTCATTGACACACAAAGCTACCCATCGCCATTGAGCCTCTGCCCGCCGAAAAGAAAATCTGACCAACATGTTCTCGCGAGCCGTTGCCAGAACCACTTCGCGTATCCCCGCGCAGCTGCGCGCTCCGGCTCTGCGCCGCTTCGCCAGCACCTCTGCCGAAAACGAGTTCATCAAGGAGCGACAGCACATCAAGGAGCACGCCAAGTCCACTACCGAGCTGTGGAAGAAGATCTCTATCTAGTACGTCACTTCTAGCCCAAGGGTCGAGGGAATCCCTGATGTTCATGATCCAATGCTTGTTGCTCGATGGTCGGCATCGATCATGGACCGAGGGCGGAACACGACGAGTGATCAGCTACTCTGTGTCCAAACTCCCGTGGCGGAGCACATGGACGCTGAATGCATTCGTGCCTGCTTAGAATATGGCCCCAGGCTAACAGATGTCTGCAGCGCCGTTCCCGTCTTTTTGATTGCCGCTGGCACCAATGCTTGGGTTCTGTGGAAAAACCACTGGGAGCACTGGAGCCACATGCCTCCTCTGGAGGAGCGCACTGAATATTCCTACCAGAACATCCGCACCAAGAACTTCCAGTGGGGTGATGGTGACAAGACGTTATTGTAAGCATTGTCCTCGGCCACAGGAAGTGCCACCGGAGGGATACAAACTCTTGGGGTGGGCCATTCTGTTCGAACCAGTGGCTAACATCTCGGTAGCTGGAACGATTCTGTTAACTACCACAACCCGAATAAGGTTGCCTAAAATAACTCTGCAGAATAATACTTTCTTCTCAACCGGAATGTCTTGTTTCTGGTTGGAGATTCCTCTATACTGTTTTGACTAAAATTTCCTCGAACGACAAGCAAACTAGAAATATACTGTCGACGTTTTGTCACCAAGGTGCTGCGGCACCGCTCCAACCTACAATCACTTCACTTGCTGCTCTCTCATTGGTGACATTTCACATGTATCTACTGCTCAAGACGAAGTTTTCCTAAATGAACTCTGTTTCGAACCCATACATTTGCGTGAAGTGTGACAAGATGCCGTTGGCCTGCGTTGACCTATTTGGGCGACGGCTAGATGAAGGAGCACCGCGGGATGAAGCAAGTTCTACTTATATGACACCTCCCGTAAGTGGTCAAGAGTATTTGACAATCCAAATACACCATGCCCTCCAATTCTGTATATAAGAAGTTTATATAGGACAGGTGCAACGTTGTAGTCTGATTCTTTGACTCCAGACTCCAACTTTGTAACGTGTTGCCACTTGGACTGTAGTCTCAGTCTGTAGGGATTTGGCATTGCTGGTGGGCAAGTGTGAAGACATGTGCAGATATCGAGACTTGGTCGATCAACGGCAGTATCAGAAGCAATACACTGTTAAGAGTCACGTGAGCCACGTGAGCATTCCCACTGTCCTTGAGCGGCAAAGCACTAATGGATCCTTCCACAGTAGGCACATCTGGTCTTGCGTAGCGGGGTACACCCACTGTAACACTCACTGTGAACCCCCCCCCAACCCCCCCCCCCTCAGCTGGCTGGCACCTGAACTCGACCGCGCTTACAGACGTTATAGTCACTTCATGTCTACGCGCCAATCACAGACACCGAATCCAACAACAACCGCCAGCAGCAGCAGCAGCAGCAGCAACAACAACAACAACAACAACAACAACAACCTGTCTTTGAAGCACCAGGCGATATCACGCGCAAACTACATCCATAAAGTCTGCGGTCTGGTCTTCATCCCGGATTCACAAATCCCGATTGTCGTCATGGATCTATTGCTTTGAGTCGCATCATTTCTTCTCATAAGCCAAGTTCCGAGATAGCGACCAAATTCCTCACCAGAGCAGAACGCCGGCTTCTGCGCCAAAACACAGTTGTAGAATCAACGGCTCCGATTTGAGCAGTCATAGAAATGGGTATCCGAAATGTCACGCCCACCAAAATTTGCCTTCTGGCTTTGATGGAACTTTACACAGAAGAAGTCGTCCCCAGCGACGCCGTGCTTCCAGTGCTCTCCTTCATCACATTCCACATCATGGATCACGCCCCCACGAATCCCATATCGCCGTCACAAGTGGATCGCTGGTCGGAAGCAGATAAAACGGTCGATCTGGTCATTTCGCCGACACAATTCAAAAGGCTGCTCCAAACCTATCCCGTCTTGAAGGGCATCCCAGGCCGGACACTATATGATCGTTTCCTCCAAAAAATCTGGGAGCTGGACTCACTTCACGCTCTTTACGAATTTATCCACGGGATCCCGCTTATGCTTGCCCCGACCAAGGCAGAGCGCCAAAGTTACGGAATTGAGGATCATGAACAAGACACAAGTGTGAGGTTCGCGAGAAACTCCCCGTTCGGTGCCTTTATTCGGAGAGCGCGATATCAGTATCAACGACTGCGCTTTGAAGACTGCGCTTTGCTGTGGAAGGCCTTTCTGAAATACCGCCAACGTACGGCGTATCACCTAAAGGGGAAGAACCCAACTCGGCATTGTCACGACATCGTATTGGTGCCTAAAGCGCACACGTTCTGGGATCGGAAAGGCACCGCCGCTCTCGCAGACGTGATTTACGGCGCTAACATCCCGCCCCCAGCGATAGCTGTAAGCACTGATAATATCAGAAATCTTTTGGAGTTCCAGATTGAACAGCTGCAAAGTAAGTGATGGCTTGATACCTGAGCCAAGGTCTTCTCTAATGATTGCTGCGACAGAATATGGAAATCGGGTCCCGTCGGATCTACGGTACAAGTTTGACGTCGTGCTGCACGATAGTTATGTTATACCCACTCTTACCCACTACCTCAGGTAAAAGCTTCATAACAGGAATTCATCAACAGGTTTGTTTGCTCGCTAACAAAGGCATTTTCAGGTTTCTTGATGCCTGGAGATCGGGAGACTGTCCGGCCGCCTTTGACTTTCTGCACAGATACTTTGATTATACCATACATAATCGGCATCGAAACATCTATCACTATGCGCTCATGAACCTGGCCGTATTGCAGGCGGACTTTGGCTGCTATAAGGAAGCTGTTACCACCATGATGGAAACCGTGTCTACAGCAAGAGAGAACCGGGATAGGACCGTCCTCAACTTTGCGCTGAACTGGCTATTCCATTTCGGCCGAGCGCATCCTGACTTGGTATACGAGCTGGAGGCGAACAGCTTACTGGGCACCGCCAAGGAGAGCCTGGCCTTTCTCAGAGTCAAGGCCAAGGAGTCTGGCATGTGGACTCTCTGGAGCTCGGTTCTCCTGAGCGAGGCTAAGCTTGGCCTGATTAACGGCGACAGTGTGGCAACGTCTCTCGAGTACATGGTTCGAAGCTCGCAAATCATCGTCGAGAAGAACATGAAGACCATGCTTGGATCCCAGCTTGCGATGTACGCCGCCCTGTGGAGCAGGCTGGGCGTGTCGCAACTCTCAACCCTGACATCTGAGATATTCCTGAAATGCTACGCGAAGCATGCAGTCTTTGACGACGAGCTCAAGCACACCTGCCGCATGGCGCTCTCCTTTGCAGACCGCGGCCGCTACGACGAGGGATTGCAGTGCATGGAAAGATTGGACGAGAACTCCATGCGCTCCTGGAAGCCCAAACAATATTGGTACAAATACAGGGCCATCATCAAGGTCAAGAGAGACCTGCACCACAACAACCTCCGCGGCGCCGAAGAGCTACTGGACCAGCTGCTGCAATCCAAGTCGGACGATCTGGAGCCGGACATGGCCTTCATCATTGATTCCCTGCACATCGATTGTCTGACGCGGCGAGGCGATCTGCAGCGAGCATTCGAGAAGGTAGAAAGCCTGCTGCAGGAACTGCGGGAGGAAAACAGAGACGTTGCGCTCCGCTTGCGACTGCTGCTGCTGAAGGTCTCGCTGCTCGACAAATGCGGCCGCCCGCAGAGGGCCTTCTCGATGGCCATCCGCGCCACCAACATTGCCTGGCAGGCGAGGCTCATCCCCTGCCTGTGGCAAGCGATCGGGGCCTTATCCAACATCCTGGTCTCGCTCGGCGAGTTCGAGGCCGCGACGCAGCTCCTCGCCGCGGTCATCCCGCGCGCCCTCGAGTGCGACTCGTCCGCCCTCTCCGCTCGCCTGTATTCCTCCCTGGCAGATGCCCACATGGGCCTGGCCGGCACCATGGTTCCCAAGTCGAGCAGGCGCACGGAGCAGATGACTCGGGCCCTGTACGCCGTGCGGAAGTCGTTCGAGCACTATTCTGCCGTCCAGGATGTCAGGAGCCAGTGCGAGATGATGGCCAAGAGGGCCATGATTATGAAGTTGATGGGGGATTCGGCCTTGATGGCTGACTGTGCTGCGGCGTATGTTGAGTTGAGACGGACGGCAGAGACGCTGAGTCACGGACGTGACGTGCCTGTCGATTCGACTGGTGATGTCGTCTTGTAGCCATTGTGCCTGGCTTGTATATATAAAGCAGCTGCTCTACTAGCGAGTTCATCCTACTTTGAACGCTGCTCAAACCGTGCCGATTTCGCGACAGTCTACTTAGTATCTACCACCTATTCTTATCCCCATAAGTCTGCTTCACTTGACTGGCCAGCCTTTTATTATCAGCTTATTTCATCGGTACCAGTTCTGTCGGTGCACGGCAGGCACACACACGGTCTTGCCACATGGAAGAGAAACATTGATACATTGGTCGTACCAAATGTGCACTTGTACGTATGACTTTGCGCGTGAGCTGTCTGCTTTAAAAACTGTTAAGACTGCCGATTCTCGATACGCTCCCTAGCACATCTTTGTATTCCCGTCTTATTATTTCCGCGATACAAGGCGCCAGCACTAGTTAATATTTGCTGCCTTCTTGTTCTTAGTCCCCTTGACATGATGACCGGTGTTCTTAATTAGTTTTTATAGCTTTAAGTAAGTTACACTATCCTTATAACATTGCACTATAGCCTCTTTTTGTAAAAAAAAAAACCCTCTTCTTAAACCCGTCTTATTTCCGAAATACAGTCGTCTTTAGCACTGCCTTTTTTGTTCCCGTCTTATTTCCGGAATACAAGTCGTCCTTAGCACTACCTTTTTTATTCCCGTCTTATTTCCGTGACACAGCTGTCTTCAGCAGCACATTTTTATTACCGTATTATCTCCGTGATACAACTGTTTTTAGCAGTATTTTTAATCCCGTCTTATTTCCGCGATATAGTCCTTAGCACTACTTTATATTCGCTGCCTTATTGTTCTTAGTCTCGTTGGGCTGATGACTAGGCTGTCTTGTTTAGGCTTCATAGCCTTAAAAACACTACCATTATTAACATCCCGCACTATAGCGTTTATTTTGTGGAAAACCTCTTTTTAAACCCATCTTATTTCCGCGATACAGTTGTTACGTGCCGGTTCGGGTCATGTAGTGGTTGGATTCGTACGGTTATGGTACGGATCTAGCTGTGCTATAAAGAGGTCGTAAGGTTAACATAAAGTAATATATAATAGTAAATATAACTGTAGACTCTTGTTCTAATCTAATAATTAAGGTGCTAGATCTATTCTTATATACTTGATAGGTAGTTACGTAGTCCTATTGGCGTTGGTTCTGGTTCAAGCGCGGTTGGATCCGTCGGCCAGAGGTTCGGTTCCAGCTCGTTATATAACAACAGTTGTAGAATAATACAAGAATTTCGAAAACTCTCGAAAATTATTTAAGGTAGCTGCAAAGGACATTTGCAGATTTCGGGCATGAATTGTCCCTGCCTTAATAATTCACTATCTAGGAGGTTTCCTAGGAATTTCGATTCCTTTGGAAACCCGCGGATTCCCTTGGATCTCTGGGAGATGTTCGGTCCCGGGGCCCCTCCTCGGGCAGATCGCGACATTCGCCTTAAGGGCCTTATGGCGTCGATCTTGCCTGCGGCCTGCGCCGAAGGATGCGTCAAAAAACGCAACCTTCGTTGCCGACGAACTCAAGAACTTTGTCTTTGTCAAAGTAGTTAGGTAGCCGGCATCTTGGATACTTGGTTATCCAAGCTTCGCAGACTAAGATAGCGGTTATTCTAGCTTTAAGTTGGATAAAGTTGATGTAATACTTGATATTCGATTAGGATATCTCGAGGTTCTGGGACATGTTAATTCATGTTTAATCAATTCTAGCTAGCTTATATAAAAAGGCTCCCGCAGCACCCGCGCCTCGCGCTTGAAGCAAAAGTGAGGGAGAACTGACAGCACTACAGCACCCCCCCCTGCTACACTCCTCTATTGCGACCTACAACCCTCTTGACCTATAACCCCTAAACCCCCCCTAATTAAAGCCTAAGGCAACAACTGCAACTAAACACTAGGACCTCTCTTGCTGCTATTCTGCTATGCTTCCCCTACACTAGCTGTCTCTTAACTAAAAAGAATGTATATATTAACTAGCTTTGTAGCTAGTAACAAGCTAGTGTAATAGCGTACTACTCTTTATAATTAGGACTAAACCAGGACTATACAAGCTCTAGCTAGGAGCAGAAATTAGCTGTATATAGGTTTTTCTCCCTATAATAGGGTTTCCTATATATATTACTTAAGATAATGTACTAGCATAGACTAGCGTATTTAATATCAATCAATTCTAGGATTGACCTAGTGGTTGATGTAATTCTTTCATCATCCTACGAAGTAGGTGATCTCCTTGGAAAATGATCGATTAAATACTAATCACCAATCACCCTTACTTTAGGATAAATCGGAGATTAGATATTAAGATTTACGTATTTCAATTTGAAGTAATTTTTTTCATCACTATAAGTTCTAATGCGTTGGTTAGATTTTTTGAGTTCCGGGCATCTAGAGTGATTAATACTGAATAATGGCTATGTAGAAGAGCAACAAAAATAAGTTTAAACTGCAGAACGGACGATATCAAATCTGTAAAAGATGAAAAGGGAAACCAAGCTAACGGACCAAGAGCGAGAATCAATTGTGTACTAATGCTAAAAAGATTGCTTACGGGATGACAAGGGGAAACACCCTCTATAAGCAGTTATAGAGTCGATAAAGTACATAAGACATGAAAACCGCTGGGTGGACTGCCACAATATGGGATCGTAATCGATAGCAAGTCAGCAAGGATTTGTGGAATGAATAGGTATATGGAATTCCAAGAGCGCAGATTAATAAGACTAGCGAAGGAGAGGAGGTATAACGCTGTCGCTAGATTTTGAAGGGTACTATTGAAGTGTAGCCTAAGCTATTAACTGATAGTATTTACCAACGCTAAAAAGTACTATTACTGATCCAAAACAAAATCAGAGGTCTTAGATATATTCAAGAGATTCTGAATCAGGGCTAGAACGGAGAGATATATTCAGAATGTAGAGAGAATATATATAGATAAACATAATGGAGAACAACGTCTCATTAGGTCTCCTAATTGGATCAGTAAAGCGTTTGGATTAAGTGTGTCTTATTTGTTTTACATAATAACGATGAGAATTACAAGCCGAATCAGCATAAATTTAGAGCAGGTAAAGGTGTCTACACAGCTATTAGCGGTAATCGAAAAGATTAACCAGGGTTATAAGCTTTACCAATATAATCTAAAGAAGTTTTTTAATTATATAAGAGTAGCCGATGCCCTATACACGTAGGCAGTAGACTATGGTAGCGAGT
This sequence comes from Balansia obtecta B249, assembly GCA_000709145.1. Taxonomy (NCBI): domain Eukaryota; kingdom Fungi; phylum Ascomycota; class Sordariomycetes; order Hypocreales; family Clavicipitaceae; genus Balansia; species Balansia obtecta. Next base: position 32,108 of record JFZS01000222.1, on the reverse strand, counting down.
TTGCCAACATTATACTGGCAATGCAGACCAGCGTAAAAGTACATTTTAAGTACTATAGCGAGGAGAACAAGTTCTCAAAACCGACGAAAGGTATAAGATTCTCTAGAAATGGTAAGGCCAAGGTATTCTATTACGCGCGGCGCAGTGGATTCACCCAAGGAATGCCATAGTCACCCATATTAAATACGCTAGTTATAGAACCGTTTATGCCGGAAACTCTTGTGCAATATGCAGATGATAGGATAATGGCATGAAGAAAAGAAGAAGGAATGGAACATTTCTGAACATGACTAAGTGTAGCACGTATGTATGGTGCAGAGCTAAAGATGAGTGCTACGGGAGATTGTAGCGATAGTTGAACATTTATAGGATTCCAATTCGACAGAAAGAAGAGGATGATCAGGCCTAGAGGTCAATCAGAGTACTATAGGAAACAGTCGACGGGGTGAACTTGAAATATAGTAAAAGGATGCTATGGTGAGAGATACTATGCATGATAGTTAACCTGGGAGATTGACATGTGAAAGAAGGCGCTAACAAGATGGTATGGTCAGTATAGGGGTTACATATATATTATCGAATCAGCTCATTGTGAGCGGACTTAATAGAGGATGCCCACTGTATAAAAGTAGTGAAAATAAGGCCGTGTTATAAGTTAGATAGTGCCACAGATTGCTATCGTAATACTCAAATATTAGAGTATGTTACAGGTACTATAAGAAAGGAGCTAGGCTTCACTCTAGGTTAATGATGTAAGGTAGTTAAGCCACCTAGTAAGAAAAAGACGTAAACTACTGTATCTAACCCAATGTCTTTAGCACTATTTTGTTTTCGCTGCCTTCTTGTTCTCAGTCTCCTTACTTCATGACTGGTGGTCTTATCTAGCTTTTATAAGTTATACTGCCTTGTAACATCCCGTACTATGGTATAATCGCGAAATACGCTCTGTTAAACCCGTCTTATTCCCGCGAACTAGTCGTCCTCACCACTACTATCGCATCTGCTGCCAATCCCAGACATGTATTTCTGACGTGTCCAATATCGAATGCAATCGGATATGAAAATTACATACAGGATATAGTCACTTCTATTATGTAGTGGATTTTAAATGATGTAATTAAGTCATAGTGTTGAACGTCATGACTGTTGGCTGTCTTCCACCTCTTGAAATCCTTTTATTCCAGTGCAGTATCCGATGCTGACATACACTTCTTATTATATCCTAATATCAGCTGAGCATAGATCTTCTTCTGCTGTGCAGTCACCTGTCGCACTTATCATCAGGTATATTGCTGCTTATCGCCTGGAGACTGATTGGTTATGTTCAAAAATCCATCTCTCAGCACATAGAGAAACGATATGCCGACAGACGTCTGAGCTTGAGCTTCTGATTATTCCAGAACATTCTATAGCGCTTATTATTATTTCCTCAACACAGTTTGTTACAGGAGGACAGTTCATCAATAGTGAAATATATGCTCGACTTTTCATGCCACTGTTCCTCCTGGCACGGGGCTTGCGATAATCTCAAGAGCGTTAATGCACTCTTCAGACCTGAGCTTTGGACAATGAACCTGGATTTGGAGTGTTGGTACTGTCAGCTTCTCTTAAAATAGTGACTGCACTTGCCCAATCTTTGAGTTCCATGATGAACGTATCAGTTATATCACCGGATACAGGAAGAGTGTTGAATATTGATACATCTATATGTATCATAAGACAAGCTGCTACAGATTGGCTAGTCTTAATTTCATCTCCTTTGTAGGAGTATTCAAAATCGGATTCTATCTTGGATATTGATTTTGTCCGGGACGATATATCTGGTGTATATGAGATCTGTTCGCTGACTCAGACATCTTATTCATGAATGCCAACATCTCTATATGCCGCTGATTATTTGGATTCTTGCTGCATCTCCATTGTCTCCATCATATACGACATCATCTCATCATTTTTCCTATTTTGCTCTCTAACAGCTGTGTTAATCTCAGTCAGAACATGTCGTATATCCAACAGAATAAGTACCAGAGTATCAGTGCCTATGGCGGAAACTATTTCTCTGGCATTATTACTAGCTGCATTATATTCCTTACTTTTATTCTGTCTATCAAACTGCTTCAACACTTCTGCGATCTGCTCTCGCTTTATTGTGCTGTCCATTTCTGACTGCTGTGTTTCATGCTACCTCGTTGTATAATATTATATAATATCTGCCTATAATATTACAATTGCACCAATACTGATCCAGCTAATGTTTCGACTATAATTCAACGCAACGGGTTACTGAAATTTACCCTGCTATACATCATGTCGCAGCATACATCACTGTACAGAACCACGAAAACCAGAAATGCTCCAAGTCACGACCAGCTTAGATCAGGTCTATTGGTGTATAAACAGTCTGTTTCGGTGAAGACTGAAGTCATCGTATCATCAGACATATGAAGCTCAATTGAGCATCTCTAGACGTTCTAACTTCAATCATATTACATCTAACCTGTATGAACACATTCATTAACTCAGAAAATAGGTCCTCGTGCACTGTAGGTACATGGTGAGAAGATTCTAACACTATATATCGATGTTGTTTCGTCCAGCCCGAAGCATCGCACATGACATGCAAGACCCCTGCGGCATGGCTGCCAACAAATAAATATGCCCTAAGTGAAGTAAGTAGCAGATTTTCTAACGCTATGCCATATATCTTAGTAGAAAAAGAAATAAGATATGTCAACTCTCTGGTAGAATGACACTATAAGTAGCTGATGCCCTGCCATTTGAGGTTTTATGGGAATTCGCCAATATTTCTGGATCTTCTCTTTTATTTCTGCGATCTGATGATACTATAGGCCAATGCTTACTTACTTTATCAAGATACGCTGTAATGACATTGAAGCCTTATTTCCTTGAATACAGCGTCGTGTATTTAATGTTAAGACCAAATCATTCAAAGTAACAGTCAGCCCAAATATAACAGGGGACGTGAATAAAGCGAACAAGAACACATGTGTGTAAATCTATGGCGATGGATCATTTAGACTTCAAAAAAACCATCAATGATGGGTAGAGTCTGCCGGAGTTTTAAAGACGCTATCAGTGCTATAGCAATTTCGAATCGTGGAACACTTTTTCAAGCAAACTCATTCATGCTGACAATAGATGATCACGTCATTCTTTAAAACAGGTTCATCAAAAGCGAACTTAATTGCAGATAGCATCTTAGCATCAGCTATCATCGCATCACGTACTGTACTGGCCTCTCGAAAGTATTTCTCAGAGAACATCATACCTCCTGTCTCCACCTTTGCATTAAACTTTCTCTTAGGTGCGGATGTAGCGACATATAAACTTGTTTCATGTATCATGTTCTCACCGCAGAACTTTAAACTGTATCTTTCTTGAGATCTTTGACCTAAGCATACTGAGAGCCATCGTGAGAGACTGACGTTAGAGTTTTTCTCAAGTGTTTCAAGATGTCCACATACGCTCATAAATCTCTTACTCTAATAAGCATTCATGTTAGTGTGATTCAAGGGGTATCCATGTGAGCAGATGCAGCCTATGGCTATAGAGCATAATTGTTGAGTATGCACTTTAAGAGAGCATTTACAAGCTCAGCAGCTAATGGGCAGCTTGCAAAGTAATCAGGTATCAATAATACAGATGTACTATAGTCTTTTTCGACTGTATCAGCACTTGGAATTGTGATAGGACATTCAGGGACTTCATATTGAGTTATGTCTCTTATATACTTCTCCATGTTAACAGTATAATTGCAGTCTACTGCTAAACATAAAACATGATATAAAACGTAAATAATTGGAATCACACTAAAATTAAGTCATAGATCAACAATCATATTAGTAAGCTCCTCAGTAGTGTCGCGGAGTGCAAGACAAGTCCTGAGGGTGCCACGTGCGGATGCCCATGACAAAACATCCGGACTAACCAGCAAGAGGCTGCATATAAGCTGCGAGCTAGCTGCAAGCCGCGATAAGTATAAAAGGGGGTTTAAGAGGCCTAGATAGTTAGGAGTTTTAGAGATTGAAACCTTTAAGCATTAGACCCTATCTTACATCTAGTTTTCTACGACCTCGTTGCTCTTCTATCTTCACTTCGTCCACGTGATCTACCAAGCCTTGACAAGTAGCATATCGTCTTTAGTAGCAGACTGTTGAAGTTAGATGCACAAAAGTGGCTTGAACATCTAGCTTCGAGGCGAGGATAGCACCACAGCTACAGTCTAAAACAAGAGTGAAAGCATCCTTCGAAGTCCTGTCGCGTTTGTCGTTGACGGTGAGTCGAATGCTAAAGACGAGATCAAGGTTAAGCTTAACACCGTCGTTAGTCTTAGCATAAATGGAGCTGAGTCAAATTGAACCTCCTTGTCAATAATAAAAACGCATCCGCTGGTACTGTTAATAGTCATCCACCAATTGTTCGCATTCGATGCGGCACGTTTGTCCTGAAGATTGACAAGGACATCATTCTTTAATGCCTCTGCAACAATAATATCACCAATAGCCTTCTGGAGCCTCGCTACAATATAGTTACTACTAAAGTTAGTCGCTTTAATGTAGGGAACGTCGCAATCAAGCAACAGCAGCAGCGTTGAACTTTGATCAAAAGAAAAATATCGGTGCTGTCTTGCTATATTGAGCATATCACATAGTGACAGGTGCAACACAGGTGCTGTCTACACTTCGATATAACAGCATTCTAATGGAAAGAATCGAAGTTTCTTTGACAAACAACTATGTTGTTTTGGAACGCTCACACGTAGCACGTCACACTGCGATAGCAAATGCATGGCAAAATGGCTGAGATTGTACCAAACATATCTCAAGTGTATTATATGTTGACGAATTGCACTACTTATACCACAAACGCAGTAAGCGAGCTTAAAAGTGTTAGATATCTCATCTGGCGATTCGAGATTAAACCCAAGCGAGCTGCGGACCCTAACAGCCCGCCTACGAAACAGAAGCCACAACTGGCCGTTACGTAGAAAAGGATGATGCTTCAGGAATCACCAGACACTCCTCAACTTACACAATCCATTCCATCGCCTTGAAGGTCCTCACTCGAGCCTCCAACATACCCGACGTAACAAACGGAGCCAACCCTACTTCCCCAGCGGTTCTTGTCCTAGACCGTTTGGGACTGCGAGTGGTGCCACTGATTTATCTGCAACCTGTCACTAGTGCAATGTTTGATTCTGGAGGGCCCATATGCGACTTTCTTTACTTTGAGTTATACGTAGCTTAGCAGAGCCAATGGGGTTGGAGTTAGGGTAATAGGGTTAGGGTAATAGGGTTGGGGTAATAGGGTTGGGGTTAGGTTGGGGTTAGGGTTTTTTCTTTCTCCAAGTCAGCCTGCGATACGCAGGCCTATCTGGCTTCGCCAGTGGGTCCCCACGTGATCACGGGCGTTTCGCCCATGCAGCGCCTTATCTTCATGATTGCTTTGCACTTAGGAAAAGGAAGCCAAGCTTTAGTCAATATAATTGCCTTCCCTATCAGCTGCGCCTGGCTACCTCTGATATCTAACATCGAAGTAGACATATGAAGTATTAACTTCCTGCGCGATATTCTAGGCGATGATTATGAGAAATATATAACATATACATAGAAACAAGACGATATCACTACAAGAGATATTATCGCTAGCAACAATAAAATTAATAGACATATACTTCGATTTTTTAACAATAAGTCTAACTTTTTTAGAATGCTTAAGAGTTTGGACTGCTAATCAACTCTATACAAGCTGTATAGTAGATCTTTAAAGAATCGTGCATGGCAACAGGTTTTACAATAATGCTGATTATCTGCGTATTGTGAGGCCACGTAGTATAGTACACTCTCTGTGTTGTATAACTGAAAACTGAGTTATAAGCTTTGCCTTGATGTTATAGGCGCAAGACAAGTCCAGAGGACATCATTTGGTGAGGCATGCAACAAGACCGCCAGGCTAACCAGTGAAAAGCTGCATGTAAGCCACGATCTAGCAGCGAGCTACTATATGTATAAAAAAGAGGCCTTTAAGGCCTAAATAGTTAAAAGGTTTAGAGTTTAAAACCTTTAAATATTAGACCCTATCTTATACCTAGTTATCTATAGCCTTATTGCTCTTCTATCTTTATTTCGTCTACGTGATATCCCCACAAGCCTTGACACTTGAATACAACCGATTCTAGAGTTATATTAAAAATCTGCGAGTATGTCATTACCCTAATCCCTTAAAGAAATCTATTTTAGATAATGTTTATTTGATGTATGCAGTAGCAATATCTCGTCGGGGTTCGACAGCAGGGCCACCTTCATGACCATCTCTCTGTCCCGTATCATCTCGGATATTGAGTTGGATATGATTGGGTTACTTATACTCACTGTGGTGGACACCATTATGTTCGACATCTCCATCAGCTGAGTAGCGTCATTAGGATTGGTTGAGTTGTTCATCATGACGACCATCTTCATGCCGGTGTTCATGGACATCATCATGTTGGTGTCGGATACCCAGTCGGTAGACATGTGCATCACCACGTTAGGGTTTCTCTCGAGAAGCCTGGTCATGACTAGATAGACGTCCCTCCGGACGAACATAAGAATGAACACGCGCATGTCCTTGAGTACCGACCTCTGGAGGATGTCGAACATCAGCCTGATCATGCCAGCCTGTCTGCCGGAGTTGATGTTGACGTACAGGACGTCCATCGGGTCCCTGTATCCCTCATCGTACATCATACCGATATCCATCAGGCACATAATGTCGTCGCACATGATGGTGGAAATCATCTCGTTGAACCTCATGTGCCGGTCTCTGTTCATCAAACCCGAAGAAATTGGACTGCATCTGCTCGACCATGGTCGGTATGTTGGACCAGTCCTCGGGCACCCTCTCGTAGCAGTAGACGTTTCTGTTCCTCCCCGTCACGTGGTTGCAGGTCCTACTAATCTCCACCATCCTGATCAGGTCCGTCAGTACAATGGCGTCGTTACAAACAATCCTGTCCGTCTCGGGGTTAGCCATCATCTTGGTAATCACGCCTCTGAGCCACTCCACCCTCCTAGCTATAGTCCTGGAGTCGGTACCGACCACGTTCGTCGACATGTTGAGATTGATGATGCAGCGACCTCGTGCTGTTGGCACGAGTTGGTGGTGTACCAGCGAGCCTGTCGGGGGAGGCATTCACGAGCATCAACATCGTGTACTCCATGTGGAACTACGACACTGAGAAAACCCATCCCCCCAGGGTCAAGACTGCAGCCGAGCACGCGGAGCAGGAGCGGGACAGACTCATGAGGACGAACGAGCTGGTTCAGACGTTCGCTACCCAGTTCACCAGGGAGTTGCCGCCCCTAAGCGCCAGCGAGGGTCTATTGGCGTTGTTTAGGCAGAGAGGAGTCCCATGCCTCGACTCATTCACTATAACGCTAGTCGGAGCCTTCAGGAGGTCGATGGACTTCCACCCGATTATCAAAGGCCTGGACCGCAACTTCCATGTCCCTGACTAGATGGAGTACCCCAAACGCTATAGTAACGATGTAGACATTGGAGCCGGTGGTCTCAAGCACGGTTGTAAGGGGCAACAGCATCAACGTCAGACAGGCCAGCGAGATATACTTCGGCGAGATAGAGTAGATCGAGCCCATGTCCATGACCACCCATTCGACCATAGTCAGGGCAGGGAACAAGATAAGGGGCAGGTAGGCCAGGTGGATCGTGTAGAGAGCCGCAGTCGATATGGGAAACGTCGAGGGAATGGACTCTATGTGTTCGACCTGCAAACCTAAGCTCTACGCTATTCGGCTTCAGCATCCAGGCCACAGACACGAAGCTGATCCACCAAGTTGTCTAGACAACCGGCAATGTCCACCAACAGGAACAGCTCCCTCCGCCTATTCGGCAATGGCTCGTGAGGAGCATTATATGCCTGAATCCGAGGGAGTTTTTGTCGTCGATAAGACAGATGAGGAGTCCGATCGCGTAGTTCGTGTTCAAAATCACAATGTCTGACCTACATAACCTGATGATGGGCGGGCTGTGTACGGCGACCTTGAGGAGCGTATGTAAACCCATGCGAACTTCCGCCTCTACGTGAAGTCTTGTTGGTATCGGTAGTGCTTATCGTTGGGGTTATCTGAGCCAGACGAGAAGGAATGCGGGTCTGTTGCTGATGCTGCTGAGGATGGTTATGAATGAACTGTTGCTGATCGGCACGAACGGGTACGCGAGCGGGGACTGCCTTAGACTTATGAACATGCTCAGGGACAGACTTTGGAATAGCTGGAGGTTGAGCCTTAACTTCCTCCTTATTAACATCATCATCATCAGCACTGTCATCATCAGCTTCAGACCCGCTGGTGGAGTTGTCGCCGGTGGTGTCCTTGATCTAATCGGCGACATTGGTCCCGATTGTCTCGTTGTTGGCATCTTGATAATCACCATCCTCAGCATCAATCTCATCATCATCATCATCATCATCATCGTCCTCGCTGTCATCACCGCTCTTGGTGCTGGTGACATCGCTCTAGTCGATGGCGTCGTTGCTAGTGATATTGAGAGTGGCTGTGATAGTCATCTTCTTAGTGATAGTGTCGACTCCGGGCTTGACCTTACTGCTGATATTATGACCGTCGGCAGCTACCTCTTCATCATCGTCATCGCCATCGTCACTATCCAACTCGCTCGTGGGGCCCACGGTGCTATCATCGCTGTCATCGTCCCTGACGCTCGTGGTGGCCTCGATCTTGTAGCTACCCTTACCGTCGTGGACGACGTCGAATCCGTCGCAGTCATCGGTCTTGACGATCTTATCGTCGGGCACTTCCGCGACGCTGTTCGATTCAGACTTAATGGCCGACTTGATCCCGATCTTCCTGGTCATCTCGGTGATGCTGTCGGTGGTGTCGATCCCACTCTCCGCACTGTTGATGAGAGTCTCCGCGTTGGTACCGATGGTCTTTCAGGTCTTGCCACTCTCCATAAACTTGGCCATCTCGTTGATGTCGTAATCGACGACGCTGTCGCCGCCGGTGGATTTCCTGAGCTGGACCTTTAGAATCATGGTACCAATGATAACCACGGGACTATTCATTACCTTAAGTGTGACCCTATTGAGGCTAATCTTGTTTATAACCGAGTCCATCTTGTTGAAGAATGTGACGCCGCTGTGGATTCAATTTCTCATCTCGATCACACCCACGTACGAGATTCTCACCACCGACTTGATGCTGTCCATGACGCTCTTGTAGTGGTTGTCGAGGTCCGGCTAGGTGGTGATGGTGTTCTTGTGGCTTCATGGGACGCAGAACGTGAACTTGATGATGTTCCTTACGTTGTTCTTGTCGGCCCTGGCGTGCTCGACGAGCCAGACGTTCTGGTACTTATTCGGGTTGTACTTGACGCACAGAATCAGCTGCGGGATAATTAGCTTGCAGTAGACGCAGGTGTCGATCATACGTTTGCACATGGTGGCGTTGGTGTTCAGGGCCTCGTCTGGATCGTGGTTGTGTACGCGGTCAACCGGTGGTGACGAACCCGGTTTTAATCGTGGTGCTGAACGTGGTGATAATTATCGTACCAACCCCATCATACTCATCCCGACCTTGACGATTTTGGGCAACTTCGTGAACCTCTTTTTGGAGACGTGCCTGGACGGAGTGCTGGTACTCGAACGGGGGCTGATCCTGCTGCTGGTGTTGGACCTAGAGCTCCTCTTCGACGACCTGCTGTGAGAACTCTTGGGTCTATCGTGGCTCCTGGACTTCTTCGCCTCGAGCTCGCACCATCCGATGCTGGTCTTGATCTCCTTGTTCTTGCTCGTCTTACACTTCCCAGTGTGCTTCATAACCCTACAGAAGGATGCCCTCTCTCCGATGTCCACGTTGTAGATGGGACGGAACTCGCTGGTGATAACGCACATAGTGTTGTCCGTGGTCATGCACTTGGATAACTTGTAGGTACGGTTTTGATCACCGTCCTCCTAACGGCGTCGGAGCAGGTCATCTCGAGGACATGGTCGTCATCATTTTGATGCATGTCGACAGATCTGCCACGTGGTGTGTGCGACGAAGACTCACACATTGACTTTAAGCATATATCCCTTCTTGTTCAACCCCGGCTTGAGGTGCTTGGGGTTCCAGACGGTGTCGTTGGCGGATAGCTTAAGGATAAAGGTATCCACATCGATGTGGCTGATGGCCACGAGACCTCGAATGTAGTCCTTGTTGTCCTCGATGATACCGACCAGGGTAGTGTCCGGGTCGACTAACAACCTTATGCAGCTCAGGTGGTATGTGAAGGTGCATATGTGCCTCATGACAAAGCTGGCTCTCCAGCCCAAGGCGTCCAGCCTTCCCTTCTCGACTCTCTCGTTGCACGGGACAAATCTGTTGCACGTGAACCTGCACATCATGCACACGGTGATCCAGACTTCGCACATGTTGACGGTATCGATGATGTTGCCCGTAGCTACGCGACGGTATTGCTAGCGTGCTGATTTTCCTGTCAGTTGGACAACCGTGTTGGTCGTCGTTCGGAGCTGGACGTTCTTGAACAGGTTCGCAAAACGCCTTGATAGCGGAGATCGCGGAGATCGCGTGTCTGCTGCGATATCACCCTCTTGGTCGACTGCTTCCTCAACTCCTCCTTGAACCACATGATGTTGCTGCACGTGGCCGACGTGTACCAGTCGGTGCTAAGACACTTGACGATACTGGTCTGATCGTTGGATATGATTACATCCGTCTTTCTGCTTACGAAAGCGAGCATTACCGCCGCCATCAATCTCTACATTGGTTAGGATGATCCTGTCCAGGTCATCGACCATGCAGGTTACCATTTATAGCCTTCTCAAGCAGGTCCTCAGGCGAGCTCGCGGACGCTATGTACGACAGCTTAGTGTAGGGGAACGAAGATGACATCGTCTCCGTTACAGACATCATCTTCACCGACGGTAGGCCGTCAGCGTACGTGAACGCGAAGCAGTTGTTGATCTCCTTCGGTAGCGTCTCCACGGCCGTGGCCTTGTTCAAGGACCTGCCGTGCTTCGCGGCGTCGATCTCTCTCTGGTACAGACTGTCCGTCATCTTCGTCAACGCGGACGAGCAATCTCCAAACCCCATGTCATCGGTCACCTTCACCACCGGGATCGGCTGCGGATCGGCCGTCCTCACTCTGATGTAGTTCTTGTCTCTGGTGATGACGTTACCTATCAACATGGCGTTCCTCATCTGCACGTATAGCTAGCCTATGCCGTATTTGCTCATCATGGAGTTGCCGATACCGTCCATCGATCTCTCGACCCAGCTCCTCTAGTAGTTCTGGTCGAAGGTGGTCTTACCCATGACGTTCCAATTCTTCGTCTTCAGCATGATCAGGTCGTACATCTCTGCCACCAGGGTGATCGATCATGTCCTCCAGGGGGGCATATTGGTGTACATGGCAGGATCAACATCAGTATCCCCGCCGTTCTCGCTGACGATCTTCACCAGCCTCGAGTATATGCTCACCCTCCCCTCGTCCTCCCAGACTCTCTTCCACGCCTTCTCCATCTCCACTATGGCGTCATCGGACCCGGCCCTGAGCATCCACACCTCATCGCCGTCGAAGTCGGTGTTGTTCATGCTGCAGACATCAAGCGGAACCCTAGTCGAGAATTCGTTCTTGTTCCCCATCAGCACTCTCATCGGTAGGGCACTGTCCACTCCCTGCGATGGACACCTCCCGTACATGACCACGTCATGCTCCTTCATCTTGATGGTCTCGAACCTCCCGTCATCGTTCATGAACAGGAAGACGCCCTTGTCGAAGAAGTCGTTGGGCATTACGATGTAGCACAGCTGCTCGGCCATCGGCGCGTTTGGATGCGGCTTCATTGGCGACTCCACACATCTCATCGTATTGGTTGGTGGGCCTCATCGAGTTACACTGCTTGCGCAGGATCCACCTTCTCCATGACATCCTCCTCCTCCGTCTTATCCCCGGTACACACCCCATCGCTGTACCTCAACTCATCCCCCATTGCAAACCCAAAGGGAATCATCCTCACCTCATCGTTCTAGTCCCTTATATGATGCCCTTTGCAGAGGGGTATCCTTATGGATGGTACAACCCACGGCCGTCGTCAGATCCTTGGGTTTGCAGATGTACCTCTCGATGTTCTCGGTATTAAGCATCTCCCACATGCATGACACGACCATCAGCGCCATATTGATCGAGGACCCGGGTCTAGCCACCCGCCTCATCGTAAACTACCTACTGGTGGCTGTAATCTCCGGCCCCATCTTGGGGTTGTGTATTACCAGCTAGTCCACGGCATTTTAGACCCTCATATAGGTGGTCATCATCATAATCATCATCATCAGATCCACCACATATCATCAGCACCCGCCTGATCTACTCGATCATCTCAATTGTCTCGGTCCCTTCGGCATCGGTTGTATACTCCAAGACCATCGTCCAAGGGCAGCTCGGGTGGAAGTTGATGACCTCTGACACATTCTTGACGGTGTCCAGCCTCAGTTTGTTGCACTTCCTCCCGTTAGTCCTGGCACTCATGAGCGCCTCGGTAGTGGTGGCATACGGGATGCAGTGGAACGGATACTTGCACATCTTGCCGAAGATGATCTTCCATGAGATCAGCTCCCGGAAGTAACCGCACTTATTGCAGACGATGTTGTACATATTGATGGCTATCATGATGTTGTTGATCGCACAGGGGATTCGTCTCGTTAAGTGTGTTGATTCGACCGGTTCGACTCAATCACGCAGGTCGGCTACACAACGCCAATTTTCAGCCTCTACTGCATGTTCACCATAATCTCACCAATCGAAACAATCACCCTGGTGGTGTTCTGTTCGTCGGCCAACGGTGTGTTCAACTCACAGTCCATATACCCACACTCATACGGGTGCGTAATCACGGGAAGGAGCTTGGTGATGTCCAATATGGACGTGCAGCCCGAGGTCTCGGTGACGAAGGGGTCGACTGTCGGACATCGTCTGCTGCACATGCCACCCAGTCCCGTTGATAGTCACGCCGCAGAGTTTGATGTACGTGAACTCCTTCCGGACGCACTTAGTGCACTTCTTTACCAAAATGAAGCACATGTTCGGGTTGATGGGTATGTGTATGTCTGAAGTACCCGAACCCGGGGTACGAGCGCTCCGTTCTGGGTCTGCCTGGTGGTTTATCAGCACCTGCTGGTAGTTGTGACGTTGGTCAGGTGACGATCGTGTAGCAGTAGTTGTGTCATCGATAACGAACTAACCGAACATCAGGATGAGAACATACGAACAAGCGAGTCGCAGATGTACACCCGCGTAACGATGACGAATGTCAATCATGTGTGCGCCATCTGCGGCGAAAGTAATGACCCGAAACTGGCCAGGTTCGAGCACAGGAGGCTGGGTCTGGACGAGCCTCCGGAGCCCGTTGCGTGCAGGTGTAGAGACACGAAGGACATCTTCAACTCGATAGTCAAGAAGAATACGTCTTATAGTCGCGATTACAAGGATGATTATAGGCACTACGATGGAGACGTTGGCCTACCCTAGTCCGAACATGGTTCTAGTCAAGACCATATCAACGAACCCAATCATCAAGATTGAGATTAGGCTAGACGCCGACCTGGCTAGGATTACATACACAAAGATGGACAACGGCCTTATGCTGAACGTGACGGGAAGGGTGATCAGGGAGACAAGCTGCTTGTAGTAGACAGGGCTGCATCTTAACACTAATGCGTGGGTAAGAACAAGATGAATAGGTAAGGCAGTTGTGAAGGTGTCGAGGAGCAAAGTAATAATCGCGCCGGGGTATACGCTGGCGGTGTCGGACGAGTACGGGTTCGACTCTACGATCAAGGACCCGACCTATAACATCGAGATAACCGAGCTCAAGTGTGTGATCATAATGACCGATACGGACAACACAGTCGGTACAAAGGTCAATCTGATCTCCAGGATGTACACAAACGACGACAAGATCTCGTACGCGGCCGAGTTCAAGATCGAGGACAGGGTCAATAACACCCTAATCAGGAGGGTCATCTCTATGTCCGCCAGCATTGTAGGGCACGCGCCCACGATGAGGAAGTCCATCGACCCCACGTTCATGACCGGCGTGAGATCTAGCGACCACGTAGTGATGGACACCCCCAACCTGGAGGGGTACAAGGGCACCGACTGCATGAAGGTCTACGTCTTCTGCTACGAGCCGGATATCTGATCACCCTGACGGACCCCGATCTGATCACGATCTCGTGCATGACGAGCATAAACGATAACGACTTGCCCGAGATGACCAATCGCCCTAATATCATCGTCGCGGAGATGCTGATCGACGGGTCCTTGGTGTATATCGACACCCTGGCGTTCTGCGGGTTAGGAAAGTTGCCTAGTAACTTCGACAAGTCAACGTAGATTGACATAATTGAGAAGCTGTCTGATGATATACAGGACCTCCTGGCCCAGGATGCTGACCAAGCTCGAGCTAAAGATAGAGCCTACGCCCAGTGACGGGGTGGTTGGTGAACGAGTTCAGGACCATGAGACTGAAGCAACCGACGACTGACCTGATCTACGACGACGGCAAGCTCTGTTCGACCGACAACGGAGTCACGGTGTTGGTGGCGATTGGGACCTGAACATGGAGAGTAGCGTTGTCTACGAGGTGGATCTGATGAAGAACCTGCAGACGAGCGAGTTCATGGTCGTGAATCCTAGGTCGAGGGTGGCCAAGAGGATGCCCAACTCTATAGATGTGGTTAGGAGAGCGGTGGCTAGCACCGATAGGGCCTCGATGGTTGACTTGGCACTACTGGACCTGACGTCTATGTCGTTCTCCATGCGCGAGAGGGTGTACACGATGGCCCAGTTGAAGGCTGCCAGGAACAAGAAGGTGATTGTGACATTCGGTGTGGGTAGATTCCAGGAGTGGAAGCAGATGCTCGTCGGTAGCATGTCGTACATGGCGATCGATCCCAGCATCGAAACCACGATGATAACCAGGAAGGCGAAGAGAGTTACGCTGCTACCGTACGACTTCAACACTCCCTTCAACACCCAGCTAGGTCATCTTATGGGCCCGGTGTACCTCAGAGTACTTCATGAGCAGGGCGATGCCGAGCAGGTCCATGTCGATGGCGGGGATACCGGCATATCGTACCACATCGGGGTCATCAACAGCCTGCTGGCCGGTGGTGTGACTGTCTTCGGGTGCGGGTTCGTCCACGACTCCATGCCCTAGGTCCGGAGTCGGTACGGGGAGTGCGACCATGAGACCTAAGCACCCCAACCGCAGAGTCTCAGGCTCGGACACAGTCGCCACGTTTGGCAAGTTCACATACGTGGAACCGTACCTAAGTAGATCGGCAATCAAGGGCCTGGTTTTGGTCAGGGACGAGATGCCCACTCTGTGGAGGAGCGTGGACGCCAACACAATCGGTATCATGGAGAAGGCCGTCATCATGTACGCATCTTGAACCCGAGGCCGATAGCAGGGCCCTTCGGTCATTCATGGTGGCCACCTCCAGGAAGATAGTCTGAAGCAGGAGTGAGTATCTGGTCTGCATCTCGACGGCGGGTGGCTTGGGGAACGGGCAGTCACACCCACGGATGGTCGACCTGTGGCACACACCGAGCACCCGGTGAAAACCACGAGGTTGTCCATGATGACGGCGTCTCTCACGGATGCTGGACATCTCTGCATGATCATGGCCATAAGCTCGTCCTCCGACAACCTGGGGGTGCCCAGTCTGTACCTGCCCCTTGGGACGGTGATGGAGTTGAACGGGGTGGACGGATAGTGGTGCTTGAGCGACGACATGTGTCTGAGCTGCATGACGCGCATGATGCCGTACGTGGCCTTGATCTCCCTCATGGAGCCGTCGGTGTCGTTGATCGTCAGTATCTTTGCCGTTCATAACCACAGGTCCGCCAGGGAGGCTTGCCTTGACTCTCTTCTGGTCCTCGAACGACAACACCGTCGGCCTCCTGGTCTTATATATCTCCTTGGTCCTGAATGACTCGATGGACTCGAACATCGAGGTGGCCACCGTCATCTCTCTCTACTGACCTCTGGGACCCCTCGTGAGGCTCTTCGTGCTTATGAGCAGATTCGGCTTGATTAAGTTGCCTGTGGACTTCTCTATGATGCCGGGCATCTCGTCGTATGGGACGATCTCGCCAACCGCGAACTTGAGACCCTGCAACATCCTGAGCTTGTCTCCGACCCTCAACTCCTTCGACGCCACAAAGATCACCGCGATCGAGTCGCCCATCTTGCTCATCCTGATATCCATGATGATCCCCTCGATGGCTGGGGCCCATCAGTACTGGTCCTTGACCGTCATCCCAACCCTCAGGTAGCCTGCGTTCTTGGGCAGGTGGTAGTCGATGAATCCTAACCAGGCAAAGAACCCGGACTTGGCCAGCTCCTTGGACACCGTACAGGCGTCCTCGGTGTTGAGGGTCCTGTTGATGAAGGCCGTGACCACGTTCTTGCCGGGCATCACCATGAACATGGGCATGTCATCGATGCTGCATCTTATGATCAAATCGGCCATCGGACATCGGAGTGATCACCAGAGGCGTGTTCTTGCCCATCGACACCATCGTGGCGTCGCCCTTCACCGGCGTGAGGGACAGACTCTGCCTGAGCATCTGCACTCCTAAGTTCAGCCTTGGGGTAGGCCGTCTAGGCGCCGAATGTCACCATCAAGGCTAAAGCGTTGAAGTACTGCTTTGGCTCGGCCTTGGAATCGGGGAACTTCAGATTCGCCATCCTCAGGGTGTCGCACTGGTGGGCTGTCACCGTGTCGATATATGGACCTTTGAAGGCGCAGTCCTGCATTCTTGTCACTCTGTTCTTGACCATCGTTCACCTGATGGGTCTGGTCAGAGTTCCCTGGGCGGTCGAGATAATCACCACCTTCTTGTCCCTGAACACGTGCAGCGTCGGCATGTTGGGCCCTATGTAGCCCCTCCACTTCTCGATTATCATGATTACGCCTCTGTCCGAGGTCATCGCGCAGACTCCCTCGCACCTCACCACCCAGCTTCTGATGTTCATCGCTCCCGCGTGTTTGAGCACGGACAGTATCTCGACGGCGATCTTCATGGTCCTCATCGTCTTGACTCTCTTCTGGACGGAGAACACCAGCGTCCTGACCTTCCCGGCGGCCTTCCAGGATGGGGTGTAACAGGCGTCCAGGAACCCGCCGTGTTCCTTCTTCGGTACCCTCTCCGTGATGTTGGGATCGTTCTCGTCACCGGCAGCTACACCGAGCGACATGGCGGAGTTGTCGTGCAAAAGACCGACGGGTCCGTAGTGGCACTCGACACTCTCCAGCGGCGGATAGAGATTGCGCCAGAAGGAGTTGGTCGGGGAGTGGTTCATGGACGAGAGCGGTGCCCCCTTGTTGTAGACATGGGACGCCCTCGCCAGCATGGTGTTGCCACTCAAGGGCAGCGGGATGGTGGGTATTCGGATCAGGTCCGAGTAGTCACTTGAGGCTGCTGACGGACAACTTGGGGATTATGTCCGCCATGTCGGTGTCGGTGACGTCTATTGTACCCCGACTCGCACATGCTCAGATAGTCGTTGATGACCACCGCGTGGCCCACGATCGGCGGGAAGGCCGCCGTAGTGTACATCCTGCCCTCTTCTAAGCCGTCGCCGTCCGACTTCGGGCTGTCGTTCGAGGTGATCAACCTCCCCATGTTCGCCTTTTACTGACTGCCTCATCGAGTGCCTCAGCGGCAGCATGTACTTCAGCTCCTTCGAAAACATCCTCGAAATCGAGGGCATCTTAGCCGTCATTGGCACTCTGTCGCCTGTCTTACTGATCGAGTCGGTACTCATGTTGATCTACGCGATTGCCATCGTGTGGGAGCAGCTAGCTGTGCGGTTACCTAGCCGTGACCATGGAGAGCATGTGCTTCACCGACAGGATCATATCGTGCATCTCGTGCAGTAGGATGGTTCTGATCTCGGACTTGAGGAACATCAAGTGCCTCACGGGCATGTGGTCCGACAGCACGTACCACATCACGATCTGCCACATGTGCCTTAGCGTCGGGGTTACCGATACCAGCGCCAGCCTGAGGGCCTACACCGACCCGTACTCGACCGAGGCGACCTACATATCCAGGATCATCATCAGGTCGTCCACGGTGTACCAGAAGGCGTGCCAGATCCTGAAGTGCAGACTATACCTCTGCGACGCGATGAACAAGACGCCCATTGTCAACAGGATGGCTCTGATGCATAGTTTCCTAGAGGGAACCACTATGTACTATATTGAGTGGCCGGTCAGTGTGAACGTGAGTACCAGTATGAGATGGTATATGGTCACCAACTTCCTCTAGATGAGGAACGGGAGTACTACCCGGACCACGGTCGATGCCGCGGTGCAGACGGAGATCACCATGATATCGAACGAGGAAATCATCGCGACCCCGCTAATGAGTGCGCTAATGAACGTCGCGGGGCTCAGGAACTGTTGAGATCAAGGATAGGATGCTGGTGACGACCATGATGATCAAAATCGGACCCCCAGGTACAGGAGGCACCAAGATCGATACCCGAGCAGGGACATGACCATCATCATGGCCAGGTCCATGGACTCCGGATGCACCAAGTACACGATCGGGAATGCCTGTGGACAGAGGCTCTGCGGGAAGCCCGAGAAGAGCCTCGAGGAGAACAAGGCTTGCAACGAGAAGTACTACGACCATACCACGGACGACGTGAGGGTTCGCATGGGCAACTGCTACTGCAACAGGGGGTGCGAGGCCATGGTGTATCGGCTGGAAGTGCTGCACCTACGGCTTCAAGTCCATCACCGGCTACTACCACCCAGTCGTCAGGATGTTGGTCCACGACGACTCCTTCGGCAACCCCCACGGCTTCTGCGTCAGATGTATCACCGAGAGCGAGTAGATCGCTACCGGGATTATCGGCGACACAAGACACTCGAAAGGACCCAACGTCGATCTGGGTGTCAGAGACGTACAAGGAGGCGTACGGGAGTCCAACCGGTAGTCGATGGCGAGGGTTACATCCAAGTCCGAATCCGAATCAGGCAGTAGTGCCTCTGGGGACGGCGATGGCGACGAAGTCGAGACTAGTGACGCTATCGACGATCTGCTCAAGCTTCTTGGTGTGACTGTTGACGCCATGGGCACCTCATACGACATCGTACCACCCATGTCCAGGGACGCCAAGACCAGGACCGTCGTGACATGCATTGGCTAGTTGCTGAAGTTTTTGATGAGTCTATGGATCCAGTCACGACGTGCTTTGCCTGTTGACCTTCCTCTTCTGCTTGTCCATCATTCTGTACGAAAACATCAGCGAGTTAACCGTCCCGAGG
This sequence comes from Balansia obtecta B249, assembly GCA_000709145.1. NCBI lineage: Eukaryota > Fungi > Ascomycota > Sordariomycetes > Hypocreales > Clavicipitaceae > Balansia > Balansia obtecta. Next base: position 12,720 of record JFZS01000222.1, on the reverse strand, counting down.
TCGGCTGCATCAAGGATCATGGCGATGGCTCCCTCCACCCTCTCCAAAACCCACTTCTTTCTTGTCTACATTCGTCACCTTGGCCCCGGAGTCCACCAAGACGCTGACGTAGCCGCCTTTCGTTGACTTATAATTATAGTGAGGCTGACAGTTGATCTTCATCTCGAACATCTGCATAGTCGGCGGCAACTTGTTGTTTATCGTATCTATGACCTTACCCAGGAACTCGGTTACATTCCTCTACTTCTCCTCCTTCATCTTCGGTATATTAATCATTCTCAGCACGTTGCTGGTGACGTACTTGGCGATGGGGATCGTATCTCTCTTCACCGGCGTCATGCCCTTACTCTCCACCACCCCATCCCAGTCCACGGTCGAGTTCTTCTTCCTGGTCATAATCAGCATGAATCTATAATTGCCCTTCGTATCGGCCTTGACGTTCTCAAACGGGGTGCCAACTAGACTCTCATCAATCAACCTCTTCAGCTTTATGCCGGCCTCGTTACACTCGTCCTTGGTCTTGCCGCCCACCCATGGGAATATCGAGTCCGTGTCGCCGTATACCACTCTGCAACCGCTCGTCACGGAGACTCTGATCATGTTCTTGATGTACCACCTGGCTGCGCCCGTAATAGCCCCTCGACGACAGGATGCTCTGCTTGCCGCCGGTAGCGCCGTATACGCTGACCAACAACGTCTTGAAGCACTAGGCCATGACCATCCATCTCCGCCACTCGATGCTGTCCTTCGGGTGCTTGGTCGCCTCAGCCCTCGCCTCCGACCGCAGTCGGATAAGCATCCCGATCATCTCACCCAAGATCGTCTCCTCGCCTCTTAATATGGATATATTACGTGCGCTTAGTCTTCAACATGATCACCTCGCTGCTATAGGTCGGGTAGTCCTCCGTGGTCATCTCTACGTTTTCGGGCAACGGAATGGACGTCACCTCGCGGAGGGAGTCGACCGTGGGTGCGCAGATGCACCTATCCACGTATATCTGCAGCTCCTTCAATATCGACCCATACAGGGAGTTGCCGTCCAACATAGTCACGCCCTCGTAGCACCCCTACTCCGGTATCACGATGTAGCCGCCCTAGTACTTAACATCATCCGTCACCCTCGTGTTTATACTCAAGCCAAGTATCATACCCCTCTTCAGAGCTTCGATATTGTATCATTCGAGACTTCACATCTTACCAACTTTACCGAGTAAAAGAAGAAGTGTTAGGCAGCATTGCTGCCCTTTACACGTCAAGATAGATCAGGTTACGAATGTTCTTCAGAGTAGATATGCAGACGTAATAATTAAAACCAAATTGCATAAAAACAAGAGCTACATCTCACAACCCCTCTCTAGATATATAATGTCAATTCCATGCTGTATCTCGGTAGAACATGTAAGTCTTGCAGAAAGACCTTATTCGAATGATTTTCTTCTATATGCAGCTTCAGCTATGTCATATAACGCTATCTTGATATGGATGAAACTCCAATAGTTCATTTCTTGGTGTTAGATATTAGTAACGCATCAGATTTGAGCTATGATGTATATAGAGATTGGTTTCGAGATAGCTAGAAATATCTGAATAAAGGTGTTTTACTTCTGAATGTGTGTACAACATATGCTTTCATGGATGATCGATCAGAAATAGAACGTGTTACAATGGATGAATTTATAAGAGATATCATATCAATATCACTGAAGATATCTAATAAAAAAATACATGTATATGCGTTAGGAATCTTGCTCGTCATAGTGCAGGCAGAATACGTTCGAGTATGGTTGAATCTAAGAACAATATTACCATTCATAATTGTAAGAATCCTGCTAGACTTAAACATAGAATTGGCGACATAAGTCGCCGGACTTTACTATAGGTTTTACTAGCTTCACGATATTGTTTTTTAGATTGATCAGAGGTACATTCAAATCCAATGATATTCTTTCTGAAAACGACTACTTCAGAATGTCTACATGCGAAGCTAACTATAATAGACTCAAGGAAAAGAGCATCAGCTCCGGTGATGCGTTTAAAGAGATAGCGGCATATTTCAAGGCAAACTCGGGAAAGACAGTAGAGAGAAATCATGAACTTTTTGAACGGGCCGCTGATGAGATGAAGCAATTCGTTCTTGCACTATCTGCGGTTAAGATTAAATTATTATTCTCTTAAACATCCGAACCACAGGGAACATCAAAGCCAGCATACTTCAATCAACGACCCAGCTATAATGGTACAATTATAGTCGAGGTAGCTCATCAAGAGCATCTGTCCAGACTCCAGGAAAAAAGCAGACTATCGGATTTTCTGATGAAAGTCCTGTAGAACAATTTAATACAGGATCTAATGAAATACCAGTTCTGTTGGAGCAAACCCAACGGAAACGGGATCAGCTGTTAGTGCTCCTCAAACTCCAGAATCACATGTGCAATCAGTAAAGCGACAACATGTTGGGCCTGCATCAGTTGTTAGTTCGGCTTCTCGTAGAACTGTCAGCGTTGGATTTGCGGACGGCTCTCATGCAGATTCGATTGATAGTAAAATGAAACCTCTTAGCATTGATACATATTCTGGTTTTAATGTAAATATATCAGAAAATAAACTCAATGACCTGTCCATAATATCAGATTTTATTGATCCATCAAATGAAGAGTACTATGTTCATATAATATTTTAAGAAATGTGCATGTACTACCGGTTGGATCTACAATGTTGTGTGTTGTGCAAATGGTGGAAGTCTCCATGTCAACGAGGATGTAATCAATAAAAAGAAATACTCATCAAAGGAAGGCGATACGTAACTGGATATTCATCGACTGGTGCTGTACATAACATTACAGACCTTAATAACGGTGAAATAAATGTCAGAGTTCGTAGCCATCAACAACTGCAGGACGGTGATAAACTTTCAATGGGTTATGGTCAAAAGGGTGTTGCTGTTTTAACAAATTATGAGGATATGCTCATTGCATATCAATGCATCTCATGGTCAAATAGTACCAGATATAGTTATAGGTATGTCATCTGTTGTTACACGTCAAACCAATAGGTTAATATATGAAGCAGCGAAATAATTACTAATTTTCAAGAATAAAAAGAATTTACTATATGTTGTAACTTCTAGAGAAAGATCGAATATAGATGATAAGTTTATTGTAACATCAGGATGTACTAGAAAGCTGTTCACAACTTTGATTTGCGATAACGGTAGGAAGACAAAGTTTGTACCTACTAAAGCTACACTCGGAGTAGTGCGTGTCCTTAATTAAACACAGATGTCCAGAGAGCGACATCAGAATTTACATATTAAAGTTGGTAAGTATTTACTTTGTACCGCTGATGGTAGGGCACGCGGAGGCGGTGTTGCATGGGGAGAAATGGAGGTTCAAGCGGCATCATTATCTGCATTGCATTGCTGTGACGATGAGATAGCATTACGAGGTGATTATATCGTAGGGAAATGCTGCACGAATGAAAGCAATCATATACTTGTTAAAGCTCCATATGATCTTGTTGTAGCTGATTGTATAAGTGCAATTGTATATAATGGGTCGTTTCAGAATAGGTTTTCACCGGAGTCATAAGGAAACGATTCCGGGACACCTTGATATAGGTAACATCGTAAAACGTCGGTATCGTAGCAGTAAGCATACTAGCGGTTAATATTGTTATACATATAGGAGAACCTGAACCATTTCGCATCAATATCGAAAACTTATCAACAACTAGAATTTTATCAAGAACCGAAAATAGCATACGTTTTCAAATATCATATCATGGCGATTGTGATGATGAGATTATAGTTGCTAAGTGGGCCAGAACGAAGGTAGATGTGTAAGGCCCTGTGCAGACCACAGGCCTAGCCTAGCTCCACTCGTGGATCCCTACGTGATCACGAGGGTTTCGCCTACGAAACCCCTTCCTCTTCGTAACAGCTTGCACGGAAGAAGGCAAGCTTTAGTAAACACAACTATCTGCCCTATCGTCTCTGCCCAGCTATCTGCAGTATCTAACAAGATGTATCAAGCAACGATCATATCACAGCTCGCATTACAAACGATGTTACAGAGGTACCTCGATACAGATTAAAGGAAGTTTTCATACACTGTAATAAGTTTGTTGCTGTCGGTATAAGAACGTATATAAAGGGACAGACTTTACAATTAACTCTCTTACCGATGATGAGATCGATGCTATCTTTCTTCAGGTTTAAGCTGTAATGTGTTTATTACCAAGGAAGACTTCTAACTACTTTGGTCATATAAATGATAGAGTATTTAGAACCAGTTCGCCCATAGTACACCCGAGAGTAAAAGTATTCTTTGATAAATCTCGCGTTATTCTGAGCGAAAGGATCGATATGAAAGTCAAGCCTCGTTATGTCATGGTAACTTATCTCCTCAACATATCATTGTTGATGGTGCTACTCTGGTGGGTATATTTGGATGGACGCATGCCGATTTCACATCTGATATATACGAACGATTGTTCTATTATTTCAAGTCTGATCCTGAAGATCCACGTTGTTGGTTCAGAAGAATGGCCGATGTTACAATCTGTCCTGAGACTGAAAAACCATCGGTTAAATTTGTATTTAATGATACGTACCATCGGTTGAATTTGTATTTAATGTTACGTCATATGTCTACAGTTATATCTGGAATGTATCAAATATTAACAGAAAGCATGACATTAATAGACTATTGAAATCGTTGATAAATGATTATACGCAGATAAATTGCCTTTCGTTAGCTGTCCGGTTAGATTGCAACAACATGTCTTTTGACACACTAACTAATTGGCCGGATTCAACAGTTAATACTCTGAAAGATTTATAAGCTACTCAACATGTCACTCTTTAGTGGTAGCGAATTACAACGCGTCTATCCTACCATGAGAAATGTTAAAGCAACTCTTGGGAACTTCGTAGCCATTTTAAATGATAGCACTTACACAGGAGGAATCGATCCTGCAAGAATGAGTTATGCTATCGATGATATGTACAAATATTTCTCAGGTGATAAGAATGTTAGAATTAGAATTCCAGCACCAGTGGACAACCCTGACAATAGATTTAGAATCATGTGGCCTGAAGGAGCTGCAGTATCATACCTCCATCTGAGGTATCTGCTCGATCCCATAGATCTCACAGCTCCGTTAGATCCCATCATCTATCATCTAAATACACGTCTGGAAATATCGACTCCAACCTAAAGAGAAGAGCGATGTCAGTTACGTCATCCCAATACTCCAAGAGATATGTTGGATTTATAGATGAAGAACGTGAGAGTAATGACTATACAATCTCACCGGGTCATTCTTCAGGAAGTCTTCAGTATAGTACGCCATCTAATATGAAACCTAGCAATACTATGCGAGTTAATGGTGCTATAATGAAGCCGACACAGAGTATAGAGAGGATGTTCGCTAATGTGTCGGTTTCGGACGATAACTCTGATGCTAGTGAAGGATTCATGCATACAAATAAGACTAGATTTGCTACTAGTCGGCGTAGACATAAGCTAGAACTCCCACCAGAAACCAAAAGTTATGACTATATCCTTCCATTCAAATTTCTTTGTAGAACCAGCTGTTAATATCATATCTTTACTACATATATGTCGGACCTCATTATCGATACTTGTTGTATAGTACGTCTCATATATTTCAGAATATTTATTTGATAGAGTCTCTACATGCTTTCCTAATGCACATTCATTGCCTTCAGGACCTACACACATGTCCAGGTGTAATGTCTCTGAACGGACTTAAAAATTAACTTCTGTGTATACTTTAAATTTAAAATTATATCTAAGAAAAAGTTAATAACAACAGTCAGCAAGACATAGAATACTATCATCTGCTAATCTAGTATGTGTTACTATAACACATACTTCTATATCTATATCAATCCTGTTCGTATAACTACCATCCAAACTGAGTACATTATATTCCTCATCGCGATCGCATATAATTATGCAAATCAATGATAAATTGTAATGATACACCTCATCATTCTATTGATCACTCAATAAGTCAAGTTGAACCAACATTTTACTTAGGTTCTTACCTATTATGATGAAATCTCTCCCAAGAGACGTTCAGATAAATAGTAGTTCAGATCATAAGGGTAAAACAGCTCGTTCATAGGTGTTAAATATTTCTCAATTTCTATCTCCGATGGTTTCGGAGAACATGCACGCAGCAGGTTAGCAAAGTCATATGGTCTTAGATCAAGCGTTATGTTCTTCCTGAACTCATATATATATTCTGAAAGAAATTTGAGATCCATTGTGCGAGTCTATATTTCATCGTGGTTTTTATGCAGCTGAGCTGCAAAGCAACTCATGAAAATATAACTATAACATGCTTCTAAATTGAAAACGCACCGCTAGATAAGGTCCTATCCGGAAGCGGAATTATTTTCGATCCTGATACTATATACCCAATTTCAGCGTAGTCTCTCTGTAACGTCATAGGTTCATCTTAATGTTTATCACTGCCCCATCTAACAACGGCGTTACTATCATCGCCACAAGTCATTAAAACACCGCATTCATTTATGAGCACTCCATTATCATTTGCATCATCATACACATATCCGCATCCATATAGCGGTGTTTTGTACGTAGAAACAATATAGTTGAGCTCTTTAACTATGAACTGTATACTAAACGTACAACTAATCGCTTTAGCTTCATTGAATAAATTTTTTTAGTATGGATTCCAGATCATATAATGATGCAATGTTCTCCGGACATGTAATCACCGATGTACCTTCTGATGTTGTCAAAATGCAGTTCTCTGTCAAAGATAACTCCATAGATATTTACGGATTTTATCTTGAGAACTTCGGTGCTTTCATTCCTAACTGCAACAATTCCGTCTATAGGATATAAAAGCTTGTTACTGTATTCAACAGCATCTTCATAGTTCTCAGAATATTCACGCAAAACTATCGGAAGATCAGGGTTCAACTTCATTATCTTATCAATAACATCAGAGATCTAGATAATATTTCGTGAAGAGTTTGCAGTAATACCCTTTTCATCAGTAAACGAGGTATGACTATATATTCATATGAAGCCATATCCTCGACGTTTATTGCTACCAAACCTCCATTGTTGATTGTGTTGGTCCACATCCATCCTTTCACTCCTCCTTTGCATTGAGGATTGAATTTATACCAGATATTACCCATCTATAATAACTAAGTGTTCCGACCATCCGATTTGCACGTAAACGTATGATCCGATATTGGAGGTATACTCGCATCCCAGCATCTTGGAGATAAATTGCCAAAAGTCGATATAGTATCGCTGCTGATATATCGAGTAATAGAATTGGGTATAATACTAACTCCGTATATAGCATCTATTATACTATGAACTATACGATTCGATGGAATTTCACCTCCAAGTTCAACCACTACTTTCCGATCTCTTTGATTGTATCAAAATACACATATGAATTATATCCTGATATCAAATCATTCAACTTGTGCGTACCCTTAACTATTACCTGATGGTCAGTAACTTCAGATGAATTCAACATATTATAAGTATCAAGCAGCACCTATACCTATAATACGACTGTTCTAAAAACTTACACAGCATCCCTTGAAGAATCCATTGATCACTAAGAACGCAGATAACAGCTTGTTCGAAGTATATCAGATAACAGTTTATTGTAGAAATGAGCATTCTCAATATGATGATACGAGTCAAGATCAAGCTTCATCAGTTCATGCGATGATGGAATATCTGCTAATATTACATGTAAATTTCTAATCTTACCAATATTTCTTGGTATGATCGGTAATGATCTACATATTCTTCGATTGATTCCCTTCAACGGTATCATAGGAATCTTATTGGAACTAATCTTATTCGCGTTTGTTGGACAGTTTGGACATGATGTTATTGTAGTATAAGCCTCATCGGCTGATCTCATTTGAACGTGTCTGGACTTCAGATCGGATCCACAAGCCTGACATATATTGAAAGCCATGATATCAAACGTTATATTAGTTGAATATCAGGCAACATAGTTGCATTGTATACTAAGATGCTGCATTTAAGTTCATAACAAGAATTTACATGTTGAACTCTAGCAGGATGCACTTGTACAAACCAAATTTAAAACTATTTAGATCGAAACAATGCCCTCCTGATCTTGTATGTACAATCTGTGATAATACAGGACTCCTCAGTTACGATGAATTCTGTTCATGTCATCTGGGATTAATGAGTGCTGATGCATCCATGTATATTTATACTGAAGCAGGTGTTGATTCTGATCTTATAGATAAATATCTATTATATCAGAATATAGTAGCACTTCATGTTTCTACTATTCGATGATTCCGAAATGAAGGATTATTTCATGGATTTAGCTACTATCTATATAAATTCGATTGAAATTCGATTAAAATTTTCTGGGAACAATTGTATTTATTTATTATATATACAACATAGTTTGTATATATTACTAACACTAGCACAATGGAACCACAACAGTTTCATCGAAGGGTCTACCCGGGTGCAAATGTTAATGGTGTTTACAAGATATCAGCTACTAGATTCACTAAGTTCAATAAGGATCAGAAATTCCAAACATATAACGTAAATACGCTTAGTAACTATGAATCAAGATGTTATCTATATGTACAGTGTTTTAGTTATATATATATAGAACTCTATATAGTATTATACTACTGCCTTAATTAATGTTAATAAGAACTATAAATATAGCAACTAAATATTATACTACTTCTAAGTTAGTTTTTATATAAAACAAGGATAATTATATTAAAAAGCTTAAAGAAACTGATTATACTAAGCATAGATCATATTAGATTATAATGTTTGTTTCTATAGCTAGTAGTAGAAGGTTAATAGCTATGCCTTAATAGGAATTTAGAAGATTACATATAGCTGTATCTTAGAATCTTGTGTTATATATAAATGAATGCAAGAAGGTATACAATTAGATCAGTTATGATAGAGGAAAATATGTTAAGACTGATCTAAAGGATAATAATTAGTTGATATTAGTAAGACCACTGTTGTTATACTTTTGAAGTACTTAACCTCTGAGAATAAAGTTCTGGAACAAGATCACGGCGGTGTTGTTGGCGATCGCATCCCACATGGTGCTCCTGGATACCTCCTGGATACCCCCGCGAGGATGCACAAGCGATCTCTGGCGTTGTACTCGAGGATGTCGGTGACGTCGCAGTCGTCGTCGGGCACCAGGGCCATCGTGCCGCTGTCCATCTTGGGCGGTAAGTCGAACTTCTCGGACATCTTCGCCAGGGCCAATGAGGGCCAATTGCTGGTCTGCTCCGTGGCCGCCGTGTACATCGAGTCTACCATCATGGTGCCGTTGTCAAGCTTCCAGAATATACCGACGCTGCCGTTGCCTAGCCTCCTCTCCGAGAACGTGGGTCCGATGATCGGGTCGAGAGCGGACGATGCTGCCAGACATCTCAAGTCGAAGTTGAACCCGTTGTGGGCATTGACGAAGTCCGGGCTGAGCATGTTGACAATCTTTAACGCCTCTCTCACGACCTCCTCGTTCCCGGACACCTTGGCCGGATGCTGATGATGGGGTCGTGAGGAAGGGGCATTCCATCCCCGCGCTTTCAGGTGGTTACCGCGATGTTGAGGTCTATCACCGATAACTTCGGCACACTTGTGGCAGTGGCTATACCCACCACTCTGGGTGTGAGGGGGCTATATCCTGAGATTGAGACTGCCATTAGCATCTGTATTGACTGCCTTATGTTAGTGACGATCCTGGGTGAGCTGCCGGGATCGTCTGCGTCTAGATTGATGATGACCTCCCTCCCGACAGCCAGCGGCATGTCTGTGACCAGAATCACCCTTGCGTTACCTCTGGCCAGTCTTAACAATACGTCAGTGACTACGTTGTCCCAGGACTAGCTGATGCTCTCGTCCTTGATCTAGCTCGAGATGATGACCGACCCTAGGTCGATGATGGCGTTCAGCCTGTTGATAGTGGTCTTGGTCTTGATGATGCATATGTTTAGGTTGCTAAGCGGGTATGCGTCCGTGACGACGTGCATGGACCCGAACGCGTCGAACAGCTGTTCTCTCTCTGACAGCGTGTTGATGTCCATGGTTGTGGCGGTGCTACTCTCGACCGTGGTGGCAGTACTCTCGCATAAGCTCGTCTCGGGCTCGTCCTCACGTTCCTGAGCTCGGAATTCATTGTAAAGAGTCGTCAGGATCTTGATGATCATCAGTACGAAGCGAACAGATTTGAACACTGCATGTAGATCATAGACATTATGTGCGTCGGGAACGACTCGGACAACACAAGGCTCCGTCACCGTCGTCGAGCAGGACGAGGAGACGGTGGTAGATGGACGTAGAAGTGAGAGTACCACGAGCAGCGACGATGGGGTCGACATACACATACACAGACACGGAGGCAACATATGGTTCTACGACGACTTCCCGTGCATGGGTCCGGCGTTCAACGAGCAACCGGAGATGGACAAGCACATGGTCAGATGGGCGGTCGAGGGGAGTTGTGTGGTCGTCAGGGACATCACATACTACATCTACTGCAGGAACATGGCCTCGTGGTGGCAGATGGAGTCGGCAACGGCTTCTCAGGAGTTGACGGAGGTGGACGGCATCAACGCCCCGTTCAACTACGCCGCCGCGCTCAGAAGGTTCTATCTATATTTTACTAGCACGTGGACAACAGAAGATTGCTAGGATATATAGGCATATGTTTATGTTATTCTCATATACATTGCAGCACAGCTGAAGTCTGACCTGGATTCAGAATCTTTGGGGATAGTGCTAGACAGAATAGTAAGTGTGCGTTGACACTCATAAGAACACTGGCTGTTCGTCGCATTATAACATCACAGAGGTAATTATGCTACTTTCCAATATCAACAACTCCATTTGTATCTGATGTGAGAGAGCAGTTGATCTAAACAGAATTTTACCCTACTTTGATATAATCACTGCCGCTGATACTCTTGAAGATCGACATATCCAACGGATCTTTTCCTAATCTACATCATGACATACAGCCATTCTGCAGCTTGCAATGACCTGAGCAATTTCATTAGACATAGATCTGGACTTGCCGACCAATGAACCATCTGGTATCACACTGCAGCAGCCTGTGATACATACGAAATCTGCTGCAGAACGAAGCTCTTACCTGAGTAAGCAAAGCTGTGCCGGAAGGCGCATGTTATAGGCGTAAGACAAGTCCAAAGGATATCACGTAGGGAGGCACGCAACAAGGCCACCAGGCTAACCGGTAAGAAGCTGCACGTGAGCTGCGATTTAGCAGCGAGCTGCTATAGGTATAAAAGGGGCCTCTAAGGCCTAGATAGTTAGGGGTGTCGTGTGCCTTTCCATGTAATATCCTCCGGGTTTGTCTTGCGCCTATGATACAGGGTCGCAAAAGCCTAGATAGTCAACAACAACCAGCACAGCAATATATAAAATAACTATCTCTAAAGTCAGCTCTTCTAAAGATGAAATGGTCTATTAAACCAATATCCTAGTATCACTGCTCAGTTCCTCTTAATTCCTGCCTATCTACAGTATTATATTTGGCGTTGCAGCTAGTCATGCAGAGTCAAGGAGGAATCATCATATTAAGTTGCAACACATCAAAATTCTCAATATATTAATGTATTTATTTAATCAAAACAAGCTATAGTCATTAATTGACTGTCTGCTGCTGATGATGATATAGAAAAAAACAAAAAAAAACTATCTATAACACCAGTAAGTCCTCTTTATATATGTTCCCGGCCCCTATCTTTACATGGTCGTGTCGTAGGGTCCCGATTTCCTCAACACAGTACCAATCAATCAAGTTTTCAGGTTGAAGCTTCCCAGCGTTTATTTGAGCAGCATCAGATACACAAAGAACAAAACCGAGTATTAACCGTCTGTTTAATTAATGGTAGTGAGGCAATGGCAACAATGAAGAAAGTATTATGCAATTCACGTGTTAGACATATTGATGCATCTGAGATGAGGTTCTCTGATGTATACAACTGCAAAGTACACGGTGATACGATAATTAAAATTGCAACCAATGAAATAACAAATTGCAATATATGCACATGAAGATAGCTAACTCTGTTAGTAGAGGTAGAATTGCATGTGCAAGAGGCTTTAATGTGACAGTAGCTGTAGTCGCAGAACATGAACATGATCGCAGCAGAATTATATCATGTGTAATACGTGATATTGACTTTAGAAACAAGCCGATCAGATCCATAGAGGATGGTGCTTCACCAGATCTTATTAAGATTTAACATCGATCAGCTGCTGATAATTTTAAAATAATAATATGTCAGACCGTACACTTATATCGCACATTTTCATTTAAACTCAGAAGAATCCTTTTAAATTCAGCGGATCTATGAGACATCTTGATCATGTACCTTATCACATCGTCGATACTGTTGATGCTCGCGCAACATTGAAGACATGTAACTTCTTCGTTGTATAACTCGGGCTTCTGTATGCACGTAACAATTTCAGACAATGATTTACATGGTAACTCAGACGGTTTTCATTGCTTTAGGGATGCATCTATACACTGTCTTTGCGGTGCATTCGCAGCAAGCGCAAAATGCAACAAATATAATGTACATAATGGATATACATCATGAGCTTATTGATTTCACGTGTTTTGTAACAA
>JFZS01000221.1:0-42599 GCA_000709145.1 Balansia obtecta B249 | reverse complement strand
GAAAAAAAAAAAAAAAACCTCCCAGCACGACGGCAAGCATTGGCCAATTTCTCCATCAAAGATTCAATGGTCCTTCAATCCGCGCCAGAGCCCGGAATGGCGCTCTGGTAAAAAGCACATCCCTCACCACTGCCCGCCTCGACCATGAGAGCCTCTCCATGGGCACCGATCCATGTCATCACTCGACACCTGCACACCAGCCGACGACGACCGCTACGCTGCCCCGTCCACCTCGCCGCGCCGCCGAGCCGCCCTTGCCAACGAACCTTCGTCACCTCGAATCGTCGCCTGTCGAGCAGCCCGGCCGACGAGGCGGCGCCGAAAGCCCCGGCGGCCGACGCGACCCCCCCCCGGGATGCCGTCGCCAATGTCAAGCGCAAGCCAACGCGGTCGGCCCAGGCCAAGACGTCCCTGCGGCGCGTGGCCATCATAGCGCAGCAGCCGAAGCGGACGGGCGACAAGCCGGCGGCCGAGACGGACGACGACCCGTCCACCACGGCCAGCGCAACGTGCGTGGCCGAGTCGTTCAACATGGCCTTGGTCGTCGAGGTGCTCGCCTCCCACGGGTTCGCCATCGACCCCGACAGCACGGGCTTCGACGCCAGTGAGGTCGTCCACGCCCGCGGCGTCAACGGCGGCGACATCTTCGTCTTCCCCTCCGGCACAATCGTCACCTGGTCGCTGCCCCCGGACGTCGTCACCAAGCAGATCCTCCGCGCCGCCGTGGATCCCCACCCCCCGGGCCTGCGGGAGGTGGAAGACCTCGACTTCAAGACCGACACGTCGCGGGCCGAGAGCACCATCAAGGGCGACATGGTCGTCCTCGGCACGCGGAGGGAGCACAAGGACAACGACATGCTCGACACCACCCTTGCCAAAATCGCCTTCTCCTCCGGCCTGGCCCGCAGCACCAAGCTGGCCGTCCTGGAGACGGCGCTGACCAACTACTTTGAGAGCACGCGCAACATCCCCTCCATCCTGTCCCGCGGCTCCGGCCTCCCCGTCGGCCGCAAGTTCATTCTCCAGAAGACGGGCGAGCTGCTCAGTCTGCGCGCCCGCCTGAACCACTACTCCGAGCTGACCGATTCGCTGCCCGACATCTTCTGGGACAGCAAGTCGGAGCTCGGGCTGGAAGGCTACTACGACCAGGTCGGCCGCGCGCTCGACGTCAACGTCCGCATCCGCGCGCTGAACCAGAAGATGGACTATGCGCAGGAGATCGCCACCGTTTTGCGGGAAATGTCCAGCGAGCAGCACGGCACGCGCCTGGAAGTCATCATCATCGTCTTGATCTTCGTCGAGGTCATCTTTGAGGTGCGAAGGATCTTCTTGGAAGATGGCCGATAGAGAGAGGCGGGTAGAAGAGCAGACGCAGCTGGGAATGCGGGGGTATCGTCATGACAAGACCGGGGGGGGGAGAAAAAGAAAAAGAAAAACAGACTATTTGATCGTCATCTTAAATACCAGAGGCGAAAGGAAGGACAGGCGTAGAATCGATTTCCCATCATAACCACTCTTCTCGAATAAAAACTCCACTCACTCACCCATCGGCGTCGACACGCGTCCGAGTTTATCCATCAAATCACACAACATACATATATCATTATTCCAGAGCACGCATTCAAACTGCAGGCACACAAAGAGGCCCTCCTGTTCCCATTATTCAATCGTCGCAAAGAGCTGCTGTGTACAGATTTTCTTCCCTTCCTGATACGTCGGAAGTCCGCTCCCTGTTCATACTCTTCACTGTGGAAATTAACAGGCCTGCCAACTTAGTCCCCTTCCTCCCTAGCCCAGAACTGTGATGTAAAAACCTTCCCATTTCAATGTTGACCTTCGCTCCTCATTGCGCCGTATCCGTCCAGAAGACAAAGAAAAGAACAAAAAACTCATGTTGAACAAAGGAGCCTCTAGGGTGTTGAACAGCCGAGGTAATGCGTAGCTGCCTTGTGCTTCCCTCTGCCCCTGAATATGTATATCTCAAAACCCCAGTTCTCCTCGCTCAATGTAAATCACTATTCGGGTTTTCTCGACACGGGCTGTTGTGGGAGAGGCTGTTGCGGTTGACCCTGTGCGGCTCCAGGAATAGGGGGCACAGGAACAGGCGTGACCTTGGAAGGAGGCATGTATTGCGTGCCAGGCGTGGGAGTCCCATTCATCCCTTGCCGTTGTCCCACCGGCGTCTGAGGCTTCTGCTGGCCAACCGAGTTGGCGCGGGGTGCGTTGACGCCATATGCCAAGCCCATGCCTGGGTAACTGGGTTGAGACCTCTTCTCGCCAAATGTTGCGGTTCGGTCTTGAGCGGCAACTCGAGCCTTTGCCTGGTCCAGAATCCGTTGCTGCTGTGCTTCCGGGATGACGGTGTGATAGCCGGTCAAACCCGGTGACTGGCTGTGTTGACCATGTTGGCCGGGGGTGCTCGCATTTCTGTCCCATTCTCCTGGTGTGCCTTGGCCTGGCGTTGGAAATCGTTGTCCTTGCTGCATGTTGGGAGGGCTGTAAACATGCGGCGGCGGAACTTGGGGCGACATGTTTCGATGTGGCATCCCGGCCCCGTTCGTGTACGCATTGTAGTTCGCTTGCCCAGGTGTCCCGGGATGTTGCTGCTGTTGGTACGCCGGCTGGTACTGGAAACGTGCCGCAGTCTGTGCTCCTTGCTGTTGAAGCTGCCCATACTGTGGTCGCTGCTGGTTGGCGTACTGGGCCATGTTTTGATGGCCGTAAGGGGTCTGCGACTTGGCCAACTGCGCCGCATATTGGTTAGCATAGCCGTTGGGACGAGTGTACTGGTTCGGTTGTGGCGGTCTGGGCTGCTGTGCAGGACTGCCCATGGCTCGAGGCTGTTGGTAGTTTGATGCCGGCATGGACCTGTAATACTGTTGGGGTTGTGATGCAGTTCTCGACGGTGTGGCATACTGATTCGTGTGCTGATATTGATTTGCCTGGGGTGTCGAGATGCTCGCCGACCGCTGAGAGGGCGGCCGTGCGGTCGTCTGCGCTGCTTGAGCTGCTTGAGCTGCTTGAGCTGCTTGAGCTGCTGCCTGCTGTTGCTGCTGAGCCCTGGCCCGAGCTTGAACGCCAGCGTCGTCTTCCTCCATGACGCCTCGGAACTGGTCGGTCTGGACTTGAATTTTGGTGCTGATCAAGAGATCATCCAACTGGTCGCCATTCAACTTGGCCACTGCGTAGGGCGGTAGCGTCTTGATGATGAGCGCCAGCTGTGCTTTGAGCATCTCATACGTAGCCTGTTCTTCTTCTGATGGCTGGTGGGGTCCTGGGTTGGCGAGCATGTCCCCGTTAACGGGATCGCTGGATTGGCGGTTTTGCGAATTCGGAAGCGTGAGGTTGCGGATGCGTTGGTATGATGCCAAGGTCTCGATCATGTCCGAAACTTCGTCCAGAACATCGTCAATCTCTTTCTCGCCATCATCCCGTTTGGAGCCCATAGCATCTTCAAGGGAAGGATCGACAGCAGTTTCGTCCCAGTGATCAATGGCCTCTTGAATGCTAGCTTCATCAAGCTCTTCTGGTTTAATCTCGGCCCTGGAAGCATCTGTATCCGCAGCATTTTCGTAGTATTCGATCTCGACCATCTGCTGGAAAGTGCGTGCGCCACTTCGCTGCCACCACATCCTTCCGGCAATTCCAGACGATATCACAGCTGCTGAATCATCCTTGCATGGGGCAAAGCTGGAAAAGGCGCCTCTGAATAAAGACTCCATCTCTGACAATTCCAGCTCCGAGGTGGACGGCTTTTTGCCAGCAAGGCTCTGGGCCCGCTCTCTTTGCTTGGTCTTTGTCCGATGGGAAGGAGTGGCGTTGCTGTAGTCAAGATAGTGCCCGGCTGAGAGTTTGGTGTTGAAATAACAATTCCCACGGTACTTAGCCGTGTCGGCCAGTTGAGGGTGGTAGAAATCGAGCATGTTGCCCTTCGCCTGCGTCTTGGGTTGCTTGGGCGGTTGCAATGGAGGCAGTGGCCGAGGAGCACTAAACAATTCCCCGAGTGTCTGCGTTCGCTCCTGAGCATGGCTCGGTATGACGCGGGAGAAACTAACTCCCGGTGGCAATTGAAATTCTGTCGGATCAATATCCTGTGACAAGGGCAAACTGGAAAACAGACGCCTCTCCTGGGGTGCGTAGCCTACAACGGAGAGGATGGCTCGACTCTGGCTGGACACAGATTTCGAGTCCTTGCCTCCTCGAGCAGCTTCGGCGGCAGGTTTCTTGGGGTAGGCCTTCTCGCGTTCGAGGATGGCAAGGGCTTGTTCTTTGAAGTCAATTACTCGGGCGGCGATCTTGTTGTTGTTGGCTATGCTGCCGAAGCCATCAGGAACCTTGGATCTGATCTCAGCCAAGGTAGCGTCGGCGGCATAGACCACGTCAGAGGCTACATCGTCTATATGGGTGTACGCATCGGAGGCGAGCTTATCTGATATTGATCTCCGCATTGGTAGCTCTGACGACTTCTGCCGCTTTGTGTCTGGTTCTTCCGCCGATTGTAAATCTTGTATTGGGCGCTTGAGGATATGCGGCTCGGTGTCAAGGCTACGAATGCATCATCAGCCATTGCAATGTGAAAAGAAGGCGGCAGGCGCAGGGAATCCGAAACGCAGTCGCGCCGACTCAACCAGTTTGGCTGACCGGTCACACCGAGATCAAGTATTTACCTTTTCAAGACTTCGTAATAGTTGTTGATTAGATCCTTTTGCTGCCCTGCAGCCCACGGGTGGGGTACAGCTGGCTTCTGTTCCTCCACGGGACCCGTCATTGCCGTCATTGCTTCCGCGCCGACTTCTTCGCTATCGCGTTTTCGCTTGCCAGGGACGGCGAGGTGGCTGTCCCCGTCACTTGTGGCCGCCGACGCGCCATTCGCATCGGCCGGCGTCGGCTGCGCCATTTCTGGATCGTGGTCGGGCGTCTGGTGGTGAAGCTGGCCGCGCCTCGTCGCGATACGCGGTGGCAGTCGTGGAGAACAGATTGGTGCGACTCCAAGGGCCCTATCATCAAGGATTGTCGAAATGGCCGACTGCAGCCGACACAAAGGGTGCGATATGGAGTCACGCCTTCAGAAACGGGGGAATCGGAAACCTTGGGGACAGAGACGACGCGATTTTTACGACTTCCAAGAAATGGCTATCAGGCGGCGTAATGCAGCAGAAGGGGCTGCTGAGGAAGAATGTGTCGGTCGTGGATGTCGTGGATCACCCACCACCTGGGCCTGCCTGGGGTGCCTGGGGTGCCTGGGGTACCAGGCTAAACACCAGAGCGGAAAAGTCAAACTGGGCCCACGTGACACAATCCCATCACCTACCTGGTTGCCTCGCTCACTGTCAGGTCTGTCAGGTGTATAACTTTCGATCCAGTGTAAATTCCAATCCAACCTATGCCCCTCCCCCCCCCCTCCCCCCCCCCAAAAAAAAAGAAAAAAAAAACCATAAACACGCACCTGCTGTGTGAAACTAGTATATCAATGATGAATTTTCCTCCCCAAATTAGTGCCAAGCACTGCATGAGGTAACACCATGATAAACACTATATACCTAGTCTGTACACTAACTAAAGAACCATAATATACCTTAATAAAACCATACAAGAACCAATGATAAAGCAGACAGAATCTAGGTCTTAACTCGGCGCCCCGCAGTGTACGCGTGAAACTAGTATATAAACATGAATGTGCATGCATGCATGGAAATGCACACAAATCGCGGCAGTATCAACCACCCTCAGCAATGACTTTGGCAAAAATTATTAGAGTAGCACACTGGTGTTATGCATGAACGGCTTAAAATATGCTCACTAAGGAAATAACTACTTTGTTCCCATGACAATTACTGCGTGGCATCGTGCCACAAGACAAACGGCGTCCTACCGCATCCCATTTACTTGGCACGAGCGAGACCAACAGCGTCCCTACCGAGGTCGTAGACAGAGTAATAACGGCGCAGGAAAGCGTCTCCCAGAATTACCAGAGGTCCTGCGGAGCCACCAAAGTCCAGACCCTGAAAGGTAGAGACACATTCATTTCCAATCTTCATTGTGTAGTCCGAAGCAGGCAAGCTGAAATTTCGACCAACAAGTGTGAAGGTGACGTCGGGAAGAGACTTGACTTTGTCGCATGAAAGGGTATACTGGCCATTCCAGGATTTCTTGGCGCCCATTTCCTTGTTCAACAGCTCGGCGAGAGCGCTGGGAAGGACGTTCAGGGAAGTGCCGGTGTCAAGCACGGCACCAGTACTCTCAAGCTCGGCAACCTCGTCACCAAACGCAATCGCATCAATGTCAACTTCCCAATAAGCCTTGCGGCGGAGTGGGAGATAATCCATCTTCCCGCTGTAGTGGGATTCGTCGATGCCACCAAAGGTAGCTACACTGCCCTCCTCACTGCTGCCGAGATAGAAGGAGAAAACGGGCTTGTCCAGAAGCTTCTGGTTAATCATGTTGTAGAAAGGAGGAACGACGCCATTGACTGAGATTGTGTCGTAACCGAGACCGAGAATGCCGTCGAATCGGCCAAAGACAAAGGCCAAGCCAGGTTCAGTAGTTGCCTCACCGAAGTCCTGTCTCTTGATCTTTAGGTCCCCAATCGATACGACATCATTGGAGATAAATCCAGACACGCTGCCAGAGCCGTACTGAATATCGAATTCAGAGCCATTTGACTTGTAAGACGAGGAACTGCTGGAGTCGTATTTTGCGTGCAAAAAACAGGCGATGCTGCTGCACGACTTAGAAGGAACCCAGAGATTGGCGCTGCCAGTGTCAAGCACCACCGTGAAGGTCTGAGGCGGAGTGCCAATGGTGATCTCAGAGAAGTCTACAGCCAGTTTCAGTCAGGTTGGTCAAATTGCAATCGAAGCAGTGAATGTGCAGCTTACACTGAGCATTCATGAAGTTGGTCACGGGCACAGGGTGGCCGCCCTGGGGATTAGGAGCTTGATAATTGAACATGGCGTTGGCCCGGGCCTGACGATGGGGACCGATGTGCTTCTGCGCGAGATTCCAAGCCTCCTGTTCAGAGGCGCCAGCCTGGGTGAGAGTGTCAGTACACCAAGTCCGGAAGGCAAAATTTCAGTTCCGCAGGACTTTCGTCTGGGCTATCTCAGGCCAGTACATACCAACTGCTCCTCGATAGAGATCTTCTGAAGCTTCATCTTGTAGACTCCAGCCTGAGCGGAGCCAGCAAGGGCAGCCGCCGCGAGAAGCGCGCTCTTCATGTCGGGCGTTGCCTTGAAATAACAGATGACACGAATCAAAAAAAAAATTTTGTGAAGAGATACTGGTAAGGGTAGAAGTGAATGTGACGCAAGTGATGGCCAGTTGTCTCAAGGTATCAATGGCCAAGATGGAGACTGATGCTACGGTAGATGGGAAGAGGAGAATGCGCACGCATCGGTTGCGGAGGGTGAGCAGTCAGGTGTGTGTGTCTACCTACTCCATACACCACTCCATACTGATGGTATTACCGATGGCAGTGGCAACCGTGGCGGTGGCGTTCGGAGCGCCAGGCAGGTGCCAGGCAGTGCCAGGCAGGAGCGAGGCAAGAGCAGGCAGCCTCGATGTTGGCCAAGATGCAAGAAGGGAACCATGTCACTGTGCAGGACAGAGAATTTTTTTTGTTTATTCTGAGTATCCTACTTGGATCCTCCATGATTATTTTAAAAACGCACTGCTGAAAGCGTCTCGTGCAATTGGAAGGCAACGAGCATGAGGGCGGGCAAGATGCCGCCGGCGGCCGCAGGCAGTACAAGGTACAAAGGTCGGGGATGCACATGACGCACCTGATTGGGCAGGGTCACTAGTCGCACATGTAAGTAAGATAGATAGATAATGCTTGGCTGCTTATCTACCTACCCTACCTGCAGCAGGTCTCCAGTCTCCAGGGTGAACACCTTCAGATAAGAGAAGTCGGCAAAATAAATCCGTAACTTCGGGATAAGGATTGGGTTGGGTAGAGGTAGGCAATCAGATCAGACAGGTCGGCCTTATTTTTCAAGGCACCCGAATAACGGACAGCCGGATATTAATTAATAGTCACATGCACC
Organism: Balansia obtecta B249; assembly: GCA_000709145.1. Classification (NCBI taxonomy): domain Eukaryota; kingdom Fungi; phylum Ascomycota; class Sordariomycetes; order Hypocreales; family Clavicipitaceae; genus Balansia; species Balansia obtecta. The sequence continues at coordinate 34,554 of JFZS01000221.1, read as the reverse complement.
CGGCAGGAAAAAGCTCTTTCCTTGCCACCCTAGCTAGACCTCCCCATGACGCCATGGTTGCCTGTGCTACCTTATCTGGTCGGGGGCGGGCAACAGTTGCTGCCTTGTTACTGCCTGAGGCAATACCGGCCTTGCCCCGCTACGCCGAATTCATAGATCGGATGCTAGCTTCGTGTATTCTTATTCCTGGCCGTCTAGCAGCCGCAACGACAACACCCAGCAAGGACACACCAATAGTAGCCAGGCTGATGGGTTTCTACATACGAAGCACAATGTAGGGTTCCGTATGTGCCTGAGTCTGACTCTGTAACACTCTGCGATGCAGGCCGACAAGACTTTTGCGACTCGGCGTCGCAGTTGGGTGAAGGATAGGATTTGGGACAAGTCGAGGGACGCCTGCATGTTCTCGTCAAGCTAGCGGCCGAGGCCCTGCAGCTGACTTGAAATATCAGGAGAGCAAGCGGCGGGGAGCCGCGAGAGAGTCGCCACGAGGGCAGGTCATGGAAAGCCTGCGGTCCGTGTCGCCGCGGCAAGCGCGGATGTCGTTGGGAACTTTTGCCTATATGCCGAGAATGCCATACTCCGCCGCGCTTCCAATGAGTTTGAAACGTCTGTCCAAGGAGGGTTGAGACAATCGCAATTCCTGCGCAAGACGCCGACCGACAAAGGAGGACGGTCGGGGGCGGGTAGACTCCTCCTGCAAGACTTAACATAATCCGAGATTTGGCTCCTCTGCCGAAGTGAGTCACCAGAGGTAATTCCCGCCGACTCAAACAGCGATAGAATGCCGACTATGGAATATCAGTCACCACACAGAAGATGCTGTTGACCTAGAGTTGGCACAGTAGGCATCTGTGTATCAAGCTATACAGCATCCCTGTGCATTTCCTCTCGCGCATGGGCGGGAAGATCCAAGACTGAGAACAGACCGCAGTAAATCATGTTTTATCAATCGAGAGAAAAAAACAAAGCATGTTACTTTCCACAGAGTTGCATGATTGTGCGATTAAAGTGATCATGCTGATAGTCAGGGAGTAAGATGTATTCGACTGCACGCACGGTTGTACCTGCTCCAGTCCTTCTATATATCAAGGCTTTTTTTTTGACAGTCATGTAGCCAACTTTACTGCAACAACTGTTGTCCTCGGTTACAGTGTCAAACATAAAGGGTACCTGCATCGTAAACTGTACGTGGACAGTTAGAGCGTAGATTACGTCGGTGTGGCCAAATATCCTTCCTTGGTCGTGAGCTGTATTCGTCTTGCAACAGCCTACGAACACGCTATATAAAAAAAAGAAAAGCATACCATAATGCTTATATACGTATCTGTTGGATACAACATGTTCTGAATTTTAATTCAACAATACAATCTCTGGGTAAAATCAGGCGGGACCCAAGTGTCACAGGCACTGTCCAAGCAGGACCTCTTGAGAATACTGAGACGACCATCATCTGATGAAGAAATGTCCAGCCCGGTAACAGGAAACGGGTCTTCGTTGTTGTGTGATGCAGATGTGACGAGTTTTCTTGAGGTTATTGGTCGCCAGCTGTGATGCTCCTTATAAGATTCACCAGGTTGGACATTTCTGTCGGCCAATTTCCTCAACACTTCCAATTTCTCCTTTGCAAACCTGATATATACCACGAGCGAGTGCGACTTGATGGAGGGGAAAGGGTATCATATAATCCGGTAAATAACCCAGTTTTATCGTCTCTGGGCTGCAAAGAACGGGTGCCGCATTTAAATCGCCCGGAGAAGCAATGGCGATATCAAGCCTTGCACTGCTGTTATCAACAACAGACGATTTTGCAAGGCTCACTGAACGGAGCCGATACTCACTTCCCACTGCTGGAAGATTTCCTATAGTGCTTGGATGAGGAGTCGCGATCCTAGGTGTTCCTTTTACCGCAAGTGACCTCATACCACATGCAGGCGATGCCATCACATGCAATGCTCCAAAGCAACAGTGCTGCATTGACGAAGAGTGAACAAGTCAGCTTGATGAATTCCCAAACATGGCAGGCGATCCCTATGTATCGCGCACCCTTCCGCTGGGCGTAGCTTGCTTCACCCGTTCCGGACCGCATTAGCTCGTAGCCAAGCTGAGAACCTCGCCATTTTCCATCGCGAGGAATCGCAACACAGACTTTGAAGGACGTCGAGAATCATGGGTAAGCGACTTGCGATATTGGCAGTATAGCCGGGCTTGCTGCCAGCTCAAGTGTTCATCACATTGAAGAGACCACCACACGAAAGCCTCGTCATGGCCACAGCCGAGTTACATTCGCCACCGTTTCGATTATCCGATTGAAGCAATAAGTTGGACACAATCTTGAAGGCCTATAGTTTATTTTATTTTTTTTATTTATACATTCTCTGCGGCGCCTTTAACCTGCAGTCAAGTTCAGACAGAAGTGGTCCAAGCGTAGGAATGAAAGTCTTGTCGCAACGAAAGAGGTTTCATGCAATTCGCGACGGTTTCACGATTCCAGGCGAGCTGGTAACGAGACCCCGACATGTGGAGATGTTCCCTCGGCGATAAAGACAGGCACCGAGATTTTTTTTTTTTTTCCATCAATTCGATGCGTACACTGACAAGACGCGATCTGCTCAGTTGCGGTGCGACTGTAGGTGTTGTCGCAACATCTCCGGGGGCAGGGCTTCGCTGGTGTATCGATCAGGACAACGGGAGCCAATCGTTATAGAAAGTGACCTCTTTTCTATCCTATATCCTATGCCGATTTATAGCATAATTGGAATCCTGGAAGCATCCCGGTTGCAAAGAGCTACACTGCATGTCTTGCAACTGCACCGACCGGAGGGCACTCGAGGTTTCGCATGCAAGTCGGGACACAATCATAATCGTCTCGCAAAGCCACGCACATGTTCAACGCGTATGACCAAGGGACGGGCATTCACCGAGCATTCCAGTTCGCCATGGAATGTGTCAGCGTCAGGAAATCGGCTCTGCCAGGATAAGGCGCGTCTTTTCACGTTCTTCTCCGCCGCCCACCTGGCATCTACAAGAACATGAAATATAGAAAAGCCTAAACCCCCAATCGGATCCAGAGCGCTGGAGGTTGGAACCGTCGAAGCATTGGCGTCACTTTCTTGCCTTTCAATTTGTATCTTTGTGTGACCAGATTTGTGATTTCCGGAGCCTCTCAGTGGGTGTTTCAAAGCCAGCCTAGCCAGGGGAGCATTCAAGACCAGCGGCCCAAGGCACGTCCGATAGTTTGACTCCCTGCGTGAAACTAATGTTGCATGTTTATGTAATTTTCGTTGCGGGTTAAAAGGGAAAGAGAAGGGGAAAAAAAAAAAATCCCTCCTACAACAAAACCCGCATTTCTTAGTGCCTACATCCAACTACCTAGCCAAGTAGATGGATCATCACCCGCGATCCGGATGATTTTTCAGCTACTTCTCCGCTGGCCGTGAGTCAACGTTACTTTTTTTTTTTATTTTTTTTTTTTTTTTTTTTCAAACCAGAGAGTGGTTGGCAGGAGTGCGTCATGAGTATTACCGACTAAGGTTTCGCGGCGAGGCTGTGACAAAGCTCAGCAGGGATGGGGGGAGAATTTGAGTGTCGCAAGGTAAGACCACTTTGAATTGAATACATGTCACATCAGATGAAGCTATTGGGTCAATTATTACTCCGCACAAGAGCAATATCTCATGGAAAGTACATTCCTCTGATGATTTCGCGCCCCTTTGCCATGTGTTTCTCCAACGGGCCGCCAAGATGCCGTACGGCAGCAACTCACTCAGCAATCGTAACCGTAAGGCCTGTCAGGCTGTAGACTGTACTTGTTTAGTTAGGAAAAGACAGCCTCAGCCAGGGGACAAACTGCAGAGCTCAACTGGGTTGTAAAGAAGGCACGGGGTTGTTCTCGGTATGCTGGGCAGGCCGACGCGGAAACAATTTTGCCGCGCAGCACGCATGGGTTTATTTTTATTTTTATTTTTATTTTTATTTTTATTTAAAAAAAAAAAAAAGAAAGTTTTAGACCGCAATCGAGGGAAAAGGGAAGAAGAGCACATTACTATTAGTGCCTGGGTCCATGGAGTACCTGGAGTATGCGAGAGGAACGTTGCCGTGGATGCCGGCCAATATACAAGTACTCCGTGTTATGGTTCGAATTGTTTGCGCATGTCACATTGCAAGGGTAAGGGTGGTGTAGGCCAATCAGAGCCATCTTGTTTCAGGATCTTGCGATACATTTCCCTCATCCTAGACCCAACTACGAAGTTTAAAGTAGTAAGATTGAAGTCACCTAGCTTTATTTCTAATTGTCGCTAGCAACCACAGGATTTTTCGCGTATCGCTGTAAGCGGATAATTTCCCCTGCAAGTGCACTTGTAAAGTAAAACACGGGCTGTAGTATGTGCATACTGTACGATGTGATGCCGTAGATGGGATCTGGCTGGCCGGACCTCGTACCTACCTACCCTCTCCAAGTACCTGAGTACCTCGATAGTTCCCCCAAAGAACGAATTCAAAGACCTAGCATCGGATTGGCGGGACATCACTCAAGTTTGATTAAGGTGGGTCGTCAAGGTTGGCATGATGTTGCGCCAAGGTACTGTGGACCCGGCAATCTATGCATGTGCGCCTGGGCTGTTAGCTGTAACGCATGAGTCTTACCTTTTGCCATATCAAGACTGGAACAGAGTCGTGAGTACCGCCCGACATTTGTTGAATTTGAATGGCCGGTCCCCCCCGTTCATGTTGACACACCCTGCAATTATGTATCATGTGTATCCCGGCAGGCTCGGACCATAGTAGTTCCAAAGCTCACAATTATAATGGGGTTATGCCAAGTCTAAGCCAATGACTGGTCTGCATTCCGCAAGTATTGGGCGCTCCCGCGCTAACCCTCACAGGAATCGTTCGCACGTCAGCAGGTTGGCGGTTCCCCTCCTATAGCCGTGAAGTGAAGCCGTTTATTTACTCTTCCATTTATTTTATTGTGTAAGAAGAGGCAGACAATAACTCAGCTCATTGCGTGGACGGTGAGGTGGGATGTGTTCTTGGCGACAAGTCCACGCCAAGCCGACTGCCTCCGTCCTTTCCAAAGTTGGCCCCCCTAGAGGCCTCAGGCGTGGTCTGACGGGCATGGTCTGACAGGGGGATGATGAGGGCCAATAACAAATCTCAATTGTGGTTTTCCTTGTTGATGTCTGCAATTCGAGGACATACCAAGGCAATTGCTTGCAATAAGGCGGGATGGCTGGGAGGGCTGGGAAGGCGTTGTTCGCATGGCAGTGTCGCACAGTACACCGCGTAAAGGATGTGATAGGTAGGGAAGAAGCAGGGTCGAGGTCCAGGTCCAGGTCCAGGTCCAGGTCCAGGTCCAGTCCAGATCCAGGGCCAAGGCCTGCTGTTGGGGGCGACACAGGAGTGCCTGAGAAATAGGAAATGCAAACATCACATCTGAGCACAAGGAAGGCCACAAGGTGGACCACAAGGGCGAGGTTATCGGGCTTCACACTGTGCAATTAAACAACAAGGACAAGTCGCGTGGCTTTGGCACTGGCGTACTTGTCGTCTCGCACCACCGTTTGATCGGCGGCGACAACTGGCGACAACTGGCGGCAAATGGCGGCAACACTGTCGGCGGACTGGATAGAGCAAGAGCAACCGCCAAGCAGGGCGCATAATACTACCATTAGCCACGTCATGGGCGTATATGAATAGTCTGGTCCTATAGCATATTCATGCCGGTAGCCATGTACAATGAACATACGGATAATAGTGGGCAAAAAAAAAAAAAAAAAAAAAAAAAAAAGAAGAGGCGACATCTAGGGCTAGTGAGTCGGGGGCCACAGTGCACATTTCACCGCCGCATCAAGTGCAAAAGTCCAGCCAGACTGATATACATTTATCTTCTCCCTCGTAATTACGGAGTGCTATATGCAGAATGGCTTGGACAATAAAAGGTTCGTTTCGTTGCAGTGCACGTTGCAGTGCCTCAGGCGCTGTGTTTGCAGCTTCGAAGGATTGGAATGATGTACGGAATATTAAGTATTTTCGACCTGGGCAGACCAACTACACAGTGCTTACCTACGAAACCAGGCACGTTGCGTGTAGCGCATCGTGCATCGCAGCCAGTGGCAGACGCCAGATGCCCCCCCCCCCCCCCCCCCCCCTTCAAGTAGGTAACGCCGCAGGCGCCTAGAAACATGGCAAGTAAATCAACCTCTAAGCAACAAGGCCCAGTTTAAGCCAGGTGAGCCCATGTGAGCCAAGTTGGGGCAGGCTGCAATGCACACTCACTTACTCGCTGCAATCCTGCCAATCTCTCTCCTCCGTAAACGATCTGCAATCGGGCCCTCATTTCCTTGCTATTGTGCGTCCTCCCGTACACTAACGTCTTGGAGCCCCTCCGCACAGTAGTCCCAAGTCGTACATACGGTACATGTGTCAGCGCGCGAGGTGCCATTAATATCGCGCGCTGCATTGCTCGCGGCTCCGCTGCACCCGGCGGCTCCACAATATTCGCCAGAAGCTGGACGCTTGTTGGCTTGGCTGGCTCCCCACGGACCCACCTTCGGTACGTACTGCCAAGCCCCTTGTCGTGTTCTCGCACCAAGTTGTGTGCTCGCAATAGAGTCCTGGCCCCTGGCTCGCGCTGCCTCAACCCCTGCACTCTACACTTGACTGGTCTGCGTGCAGAGCTTGCTTTGATTGTCCTCGCTTTCCCGCCCCTCTGTGCATCTCACCCGTCCTCTCCCCCCCCGTTCCTACGCACTTTACTTTCTCACGGTCGTCTCGCCTTCGCCCCTTCCAACCCCCCCCCCCCCCCCCTCGAAAAAAAAAAACCGTCTCGTCACTCGTTCCAGTCTTCGTCACTCGTTCTCCGCGGCCAGCCACTGCACTGTATTTTCAATTATCGTCCCCCTCATTTGGAGGACTGCCGCCATTTTCTGTTCTTTGGTCTTTGTGCGGTCATTACATGCGGGCTTTTCCCTTATGCAACCCAGCGATCTCCATCTTCAGTCTCTGCCGTTTTGACCAAGGAGAAAGCAAAAGAAACGGCGGACGCTCGGCTCCTTGCCTCGTCCATCGTCGACTCGCGTCGTCCACAAAACCCCATTTTCGATACGCAGTCCTCGGAACAAACCATCAGTCTCGATAACCGCATTCGTTTCCTTCCCATTACGGCTCAGTCACGTCGCCTCCCTGGCGGAATCGATTTGTCTGTCCGTGTACTGCTGCTGATTTGGGGGTTTATTCCATTAATACCACCCATCCTCGCGGCCGCCACACTCGATTCATCCGAACCGCTCAGGTTGTCTCCTGTACTGGCTACCTATCCATAGAACCGGCTTCATCATATTTCCCCCCAGACAACCATTACCGAAAATGAGACTATCGACTGTCGCGTTGGGCGCTGTCATGGCTGCCAGCGGTGTTTACGCTCAACAGCCCACGCAGCGTCCCATCAAGATTCCTGTCGTTGGTGACTTGACTTCTTCTGGCTGCTATAGTTCTTACGGTAATATGACGATGCACAGCCCTATAACTGCCGATAAGATGTCCACAGGTTCATGCAGTAAGGCTTGCAAAGACGACGGTTTCTGGCTGGCTGCTATGCACGGAGGACAGTGTCTGTGTGGTTATGCTTTGCCTCCAAAGTCAGATCTGGTCGACGACAGTAAATGCGATCAACCTTGTCCTGCATATCCGCTCGAATCCTGTGGCGGTCTTGAAAGTTACTCCATCTACAACGTCGGAATTCAGGTGCAGATCAGCCGCTACGACCCGGCCAGCTCCACCACCGCAGCGGCAAGTAAAACAACTTCTGCTTCGTCAACTTCCGTATCCAGCACCAGCACCACCGCCAGCACCACTGGCAACAACCCCGTCGGCAATCCAGGTGCTACCGTGACGCAGACTACAGTTGCAACAGAGCCTCCCAAATCGAACGACGGCGGGCCCAATGTGGCCGGAATTGCTGCCGGTGTCGTCGTCGGTGTGGTAGCCGCTGCTGGAATCATAGCCGGCATCTTTTTCTACATCAGACGCAAGCGTAACTCCGAGATTGAAGAGGAGCATCGCCGAAATGCTGCAGTCAACGCTTTCATCAGCGGCTCTAAGCCTCCCAGTAGCCACGGCAGCATATCCATGACTGATTCTCGTCTCGATCCTGTCATGGCCCACCGACGAATGAGCGATGGGAGCATTGCTGACAATGAAGACTATTCGCGAAGGATTTTAAGGGTAGGTTGAACTGCATCTTTTACCCATGCTGGTTCTCTATGCTGATGCCATTCTATTGCAGGTCACCAACGCATGAGCATTCGAGATCCATAAAAAAAAACCCGGCATTCGCCCTCGCAAATACAATAATCCTAACCTCCTTCCATCTTCTCCCTTACTTATAGGCATTCAAGGCGTTATCGGGATGACAGCTCATGTCCACTTGATGGGCAATCGGCTGACGATCTAGCGGCGTTACTATTTCTATTTTATTTTATAATTTTTTTTTTTGCTCTCCTGGTGTAGGACTATTCTTGATTTCTATCTATTCTACGAATACGACTAGACTCGGATGCAGGGTGCTCTAGCGCACCCCAGGCTTCCTGAGCGTGTCTCCTATGCCATCCACTCGTTTACGTCTCCTTTTGAGCAGCCACATTTCTATTCTAGACACGAGAGATGGCAAGAAATGGCCGCCTTGTGTCCTCTCTTCCCTCTTGACCCAGCAGCAACTTCTCGCTAGACCAGAGGTCTTTGCCAGCCTTGGTGTGGCTTAACTTGGTGTGTGTGTAGTCAAGCGACCCAGTGGCTACGATGTCAGTCCGAGGCCCGACACTGTGCGCCACGGCGAAATCCCGAAATTCCCCTATCGGTGTTAGTCCTGGGTGCTGTGTGCACCTGACATGGTTGCGTTGCTGGTATTTTATTCTTATATCCTTTTATTTTACGCTGGGGGCAGCGACGGAAAGTTAGTGTGGAATGTATGTATGGACTGCAAAATAACATTTGAAACTATACTCCTGAAATCTTGTTCACAGCTTCCGGTCCTCGGTGTGGATTTATTGGTATTGATTGTGGTGGGTAGGTTAAGTTAAGCTTCCTCGTGTCGAGTTAAAGTTTAAGATTAAGACTACACCATGTGCAAGATAGAAATTCAATGACCAAGTCCCCCATTCTATGGAGCTTATCACAAATTCTTTCGAGACGCCCCAAATGTATTTGTCTTTTTATACGTGGGCTTTGTGTGCCTTGTTCGTCTTGCTATTCTTGTTATTCTCACTTTCAGCTGCAAAATGTCCAGGGATGCCCATTTCTTTATATTTGTTTTACATCTCAAGTCTGTACTGACAGAACCCATCGGCAAAATCAAATGTCATTGTTCACTGCCATCCTCGGTGCCATGATCGCCCTGCTCTGGACAGTGCACTACATCAACAGCAAGCCAGGCCCAGGCATGTCTGACCCGGTCACCCTGCGCAAATCTACAAATGCCACACGGCAAAACGTACCCGTCACCGACGTTGGGTGCCTCAACGCAACCATTGACGAGCCGGATTACAAAAAGGCATTCGGGATGCTGGCCGACTACTGTACAAACTTCAAGATCGCATTTCGGAGCCCGTATGTGGCGGTCGTTGGGCACACCACTGCATATGCGTGCTCGGTCGTCGGGCCGGATTACTGCAGTGGCCTGGAGCTCGAGGCGGTCGGTCTGTTGCTGGACAAGATCTGCGGACCTGCTGTGGCGGGATTTGCTCGTCTGAAGGAGGGCAATGAGACGATCATCTATGGGAGGGGCGTATTCGGCACCGACATGTGCCGGAGGCTAGGGCACGGGAGGATGAGGCACTATAGGTTCAAACCACGTCCGTGCTTGATCAACGGGACCTTTGTTCACGGGAATCAGAATTCGACGACGACTGGGACTGTACGCGTTCCATATGGGCTGAGCTGGACCTGGCCTGGGAGTCGGAATTCGACGATTGTTCGGGGTCGTCCGGTTTACCTTAACGGGACGCGTGTTCGTGGGGATCGGGATTTGACGACTGCTCAGAGGCGTGTCATTGGGATGTAGGCCAGGCGAGTGTCGTGGGTGTCTGTTTTTCTGGTTGATCGTTGGGCTTGCTGGTGGCAGATATGAGCCGCCATGCACTTACATCGTCGACTATATGTTCTCGGTGGTTTTGAGCACGCCAGCAATGCGACTGGGAACGAGGCAGGGCTAATGGGGCACTCAGTGCGAGGGTGGAAAATAACACAGCTTAGACTAAGAAGAAGGTTGAAATTATAAACTTACTACCACCTGGATTCTGAAAGCTTGCTTGCATGTACGGTGTTTTTTTCATCGGTATCTCGTGGTTCTTTGGTCGATGTATAGACAAGACACACGGGCTTCGACTTGGGTTCACATCATGCAGTGCTTGCCATAAACTCAAAAAGAAAAACAAAATTAATAAACTTACCAACTTAATACCTAGGAATCCGGGCGGCGCACAGCGAGAGTATGTGGTTGTCCTTGTCGTGTATCAAACGCATCCCTACAGGGTAGTGCCGCGGAACATCACGTGGGGAACCTTAAATAACCCGGCTAGCCATTATTAGGTGGGTTCCCTTACGCGAGCATCTGGCGCGTCTTTGCGAAAGCTCAGCTTCGAACCCAGACCAACTGAACGACGGTGGTCAATCTCACCATGACTTCCTTAACGACGCCTCGCATCCGTCGGACTGGACAAAACACCCAATTCACGTGAGCATCCTAGCCTCATTGTGCAGGTACGAGCTAGTGCAGAGTGGCTAACCTTTCGCTTTTCACTAGATATAATTTCTCCCGAAGAGTAAATGACGTGCAAATCTATCCCATCCAGTCACCACAAGGCGCAACGATTATAGTTTATGGCCATGAGAATGGCGTGTCGATTGCCTGGAGGGGTGGTAGGCGGTTGAAACCACAGAAAAGCAACACTGATTATGGGCAGCAGCAGAATGGGACCTCCGACGATGCTGTCATGTTGATCGACTCTGACGATGAACAACCACCACCCGCAAAAGCTGAACCGGCGCAAAAGTTTGTTGATAAGCCACAATTCGAGGCAGAGGGAGAAAATGGCCCGTATCCCGAGATCGTGCAAACACTGGATCTCATGCTCGGTACATCAGTCCTTCGTGTGGCCGCTATCCCCGTGACGCAGTCCAGCATGCAGCCCAGCGATTCTGCTACCGGGTCCTTGCTATTGGAAAGAATGGTACTTGCCGTCTCTTGCGTCACGAGCGACGTCTATGTCATCACCGTGCCATTGACGCCTCCTAGCCACGAGAGCAAAGCAAGACAAGAACTGAGGTCAGGTCTGCTAGCTGGTCAAGCGGGATCCGGTGCCTGGGGAGAACACATTATCCTCCTCAGTGGTCAGAGGAAGCACAGTACTGGATTGGCCATCTCAATAGTGAAACCGAAGGCCTCAGAGCCCAAAAACAAAACACCACGAGCCGTAGTTGCGGCATGCTCACAACAGGCATCCGGTACTCTGATGCTCTGGGACGTTCCGCTGGATATCAATGCTAAGCCGGATCGACCGATTGAGCCTTTCCAGACCGAGTATCTACCTCATCCCCTCAACAGCATCTCCTTCAATCCCATACATACCTCTCAAATCTTAACCGTCTCGTCCCATCACGCCGTCCGAGTCTACGACTACGCAGTGTCTGCACTCCCCCCCGATCCCGAGGCCATCGGCCCATTCCCAGCACAGGGCTCGTGGCTGCTGTCTCTATATCAACCGTTTGCTCGACCGACGGCCACTCGAAAACCTGTCCTAGATGCCGCATGGATATCCCATGGCCGAGCTGTTTTTGTCCTTCTCGCTGACGGCATGTGGGGAATCTGGGACATTGACGGTGTTAGTCCATCATCGTCTGGCGCTGCCATGTCGAGCAAATTGAAGTCGGGAGTCACCGGCGCTGCCTTGACAAGCTTCAGCATTTCAGGCTACATTGAAGGCACAAACTCCCTTCGAAGTGCTGCCACCCAACAAAAGGAGAACCACAATGGAGAATTTGCTCCCATGACACCTCACACCCGACGGCAGGCAACCGCTTCTCTTAGCTCTGCCGCCACGGTCGACCGCTTCTCAGCCGTCAGGGGGGGAGTGAAGGCGATTGCGCTGCCACCCAAGAGCAAAGTCCTGCAAGATGAGAGCGTGGTCTTGTGGGTTGGTGGCTTAGAACATGTCTGCATCATTCCGGCCGTATCCAGATTCTGGGACTCACAACTTCGAAAAGGTGCCGGAGGAGGTGTCAACTTGTTCAGTGGCGCGCAACCTACGAGAATCGTCAAGCTCACTGAGCTCTCGATTGGATTATTGGGAGATAGATGCTGTGGTGTCAGTCTTCTTGTACCATCTCCAAAGGCTGGCTCACAGGCGGAAGAGGATGGTGGCCTCCCCGTTGACATACTAGTGCAAGGCGAGTCACGATTGGTAATTGTTCGCTACGGAGAGGATGAACAAGGAAAGAAGATTGGAAGCTTCGTCGACGGCCGCAGAAGACGGCTGTTCTCCAAGGGGGAGAAATCAGACGCTATCATTGCGCATGGAAAACCCGACCGAGCTACCAGCCTATCATTCAACTTGAGCACCGTGAAGCCTGGAACATTGCGCAGGAAGTCGTACCAAAGAAGCCCAGATAACATAACCGGGGAACACGAAGATAGTCCACAAATGCCGTCCCGAACACGCCTTGGTTTCGACTTCATGGATACCATGAACGCTGCTGCTGATGTGAGCACCGACTTGACCGCTCGGGATGTCGAGGCTGAGATGCTTGACATCATGGAGATCGATCAAGTACTTGGGACCATGGAGGACAGACGCGGGAGTGGACGGAAAAAAGTCTTTTTCGAAGAAGATTAGAAATCATGGGGTGGTAAAGCTGAAGGGCTAGACAGAAGGCGGTACAGCATGTAACGCAACTGGAAGAAGAAAAAAAAAAATATGTATGATACCCAGACGAACCTTGCGATAGTCACCGAAGGGTAGGTGACAAGGTCAAACACTAACACGCCAGCGGGTTCCCGTGACATGTATGTGATTTTGTCATGATCTTTTTGTGTTTTTTTCAATCATTCCGCACGGCAAGGTGGAGCGCAAGGCTAGATTCATCCTTGACGACTTTGTATTCCGAGCGGTATATTGACTTGAAACACACTTGCGAGTGTGTCCTCGAAGGCGTCTACACGGGGTACGAGGCATCGGGCGGGAAACTTCCGTGAACTCCTGTTCATGTTTCCAGTCAGAGTGGCTCTGTCCTGCTCATCTTCCCTCGGCGGCTGCCCGAGAAGCAGTTCTTGGTTGTGGCCGACGGAGGAGAGCGGTTAACTTTGTGCTGGGAGGCGACCTTCGAGACATTGAGGCGTAGAACTGGATTGGGTGGGTGGACTTTTGTATTGTTTGGTGCTGTGCTGCTCTATGTAGTCTTGATTCTTGGTGAGTGGTGTTGCTTGTTTTGTTGTATTTATGCTAGGAAATGCATCGTGTTTCACATTTACTCTGTGGTCCGTTTTGGTAGAGGTAGATGGACCGTCCACGACTTGGAAAAAGTTGGAAAAGTGGGCCACTTAAAGTGCGTCGCGTCGACAGGGGCGCGCGTCATGGACCTTTCTCTGCTAGCGCGCGTTACACGGGTGCTACGGACACACAACTGCACTCTAGAGCTGGGAAGATAAGCTTCACTTTCAGTCCCCAGCCCGCAAGCTCCTTTTATCCACACTTGTCCGAGCCGACTTTACGCCTGTAGCTCGGCGTCGCATCATTCACCGTCACGAAGCGACAGCGACATTCACTCCGACTCTGCGGCAGCAGTCATCATGGGTATCAAACAATTATTCCAGATCATCAAGGAGGAAGCCCCAGAGGCGATCAAAGAGGGCGAGATCAAAAATCATTTTGGTCGCAAAGTCGCAATTGTATGTGAAACCTTCCCCAGGAGCTTGATCAGAGCCTTTTGACGCAAACGCTGACATCCACACCAGGATGCGTCCATGAGCATCTACAGCTTCCTCATCGCCGTGCGCTCCGATGGCCAACAGCTGATGAACGACAGCGGAGAGACCACTTCACATTTGATGGGCATGTTCTACCGCACCTTGCGAATGGTGGACAACGGAATCAAGCCCCTCTACGTCTTCGATGGGGCGCCACCAAAGCTCAAGTCGGGCGAGTTGGCCAAGAGATTTCAGCGCAAGCAGGAGGCCACCGAGGGCTTGGAGGAGGCCAAGGAGACTGGTACGGCCGAGGACGTGGAGAAGTTCTCGAGACGAACCGTACGCGTGACTCGCGAACACAATGCTGAGTGTCAGCGTCTGCTCAAGCTCATGGGCATTCCGTACATCATTGCCCCTACCGAGGCAGAGGCGCAATGTGCGGAACTGGCAATGGCTGGGAAAGTGTATGCAGCGGCCAGTGAGGATATGGACACGCTGTGTTTCAACACACCTATCCTATTGCGGCATCTCACGTTTAGCGAGCAGCGGAAAGAGCCTATCCAGGAAATTCGTCTTGACAAGGTTCTAGAAGGGTTGAATATGGAAAGACCACAGGTAAGAACCGTCAACGTCACTCGAACGGCCCGGTGCTGAATCTCAGCGTCGCCGCTCACAATTCACTAACCGGGCTGCATCCCCTGCTCAGTTTGTCGATTTATGCATCCTTCTCGGCTGCGATTACCTCGATCCCATTCCCAAGATCGGACCGACGACAGCGCTCAAACTCATTCGTGAGCACGGAACGCTGGAGAAAGTCGTCGAGGCGATTGAGAAGGACTCGAAGAAGAAGTACACGCTGCCGGAAGACTGGCCATACAAGGATGCGCGCGACCTGTTCTTTGAGCCAGACGTTCGCAAGGCGGACGACCCGCTCTGCGATTTCAAATGGGAAAAGCCTGACATTGAAGGCCTCGTCAATTTCCTCGTCGTCGAAAAGGGATTTTCCGAGGACAGAGTGCGTGGTGCGGGCGCCCGGCTGGAGAAGAGCGTCAAGTCCTCTCAGCAGGCTCGACTGGAGGGCTTCTTCAAGCCGGTTCCCAAGACGGAGGCAGAGAAGGCTGCGCACAAGCGCAAACTCGACGAGAAGAATGAGGAGAAGAAGAAGAAGCTGAAGCAGGATAAGAAGGAAAAGGCTGCTCAAAAGGCGAAGCCTCGTGGCACGGCGTAAACGAGGTGTGGAGGTTTACTTCTTTGTCTTCCTTCCTCTCTCTCGCTTCTCACGTCGCATCTGGAACGGTTGGATTAATGCACATGGAGCAAGTGTGGCCATTTTAAGGGGGGGGGGGGGCTACAACAGCTTGTGAACAAACATTCACATGGATTTCATGGATTTGAATGGAAAGGCAGGAGGAAAGTTGAGGGTTCATGGCGTTCTTTGGTCGTATAGGGTTGTCAGAGCCTTTTGACAATGAAAACTTGATTCTGTTTCTCGTGGTGATTGCTACGCCGCCCGGGTAATACTCTGCCCACGGCCCTTGGATGATCCACCATGTACGTTACCGCTGTGGGGCGTTGTGATTTTGAGTTTAATGTTAGCGGTGGCCTGGACAACGGCTGTTTCCAAGCTCGCGGAGCCAAGTGCTTCTTATCCCGAGGCCCGGGGAAGGGCGAACTGCAGGACCCGCATGCGCCATGTGCTTTTCTGCTCGGCCCCCGATTGGACAGGGCTGGTTTGCCTCGGGGCTCGGGTCTGGTCTGCTGAGGACGAGACGGTCGGCTTAGAACACGGGTTATTTGACCATATGTCGTTGATTTAGTTTGAATTATATATATATTGGATATTTAGAATCTGAATCAGCTTTTTTACTGGAAAATGCCAATCCGCTCTTGTCTTTCGCGCAATATCGCACATTTTTGCACCGATTCTGGAGTAGCTCGGGGATATTTATTGTGCCTCGGCCATGGCTGGCCCACGAGGTCCATGACATCACCCCTATCTGCTGGGGCCCCGGACAGCCCCACCCAGCTCAGAAATCTAGATTCACATGCCGCGCACGAAAGCGGATGATTGCTCCTCCTTGACGATGTTATTCTTTAGCTTACTTCTGGGGATATATTTGCTTGCTGTAAATCTCATGGAATTTATTATAGGCAGATATAGACATGAATGAGGGAACACGACCAAGACGCATGAGGCAGACTCTCTCACTCTCATACTCATACTCGTGCTCACTCTCACTTTCACTCTCACTCTCACTCTCACGCTCACGCTCACACTCACACTTCCCTCCCCCCACCTGGACCAATGACGTGTCTCCCGATTCCAGCATGTAATATCGAATGTCAATGGAGTAACCAGGTGCACCGGTGTAACCTCTTCCCTCTTCCCCACAATTTCCACAAAATCCCCACCCTCGCTGCTCTTGGGGGGGGGGGGGGGGGGGCAGGATTTCGCTGAGAGCCTCGCGCTGCCTCGCGCTGCCAAGTGACTTCTTGGATGCATGTGATCGTCGTTTTACTGCCGACTCGCTGGATTTAAGCCAATCTGTCGTCGTTTCCGGCTGTTCCTTTCGCGCCATCTCTCCCTCCCTCTCAACTTCGTTTCCTCGACCTCACTCAGTCTGTATTCCTTTCTTCTTCCTCACTCTCCTCCAGTCGTCTCCGCAATTGTCTTCTCTCTTGCGTCACGTCTACTCAACAAGTCACAGCCCTCAGTCCAGTTCCACCATGTCAAAGACTTTCACGACAAGCGACGTTGCGTCGCATAACAAGGGCGATGACATGTACATCATTGTCGACGGCGATGTGTATGACATCACCAAGTTCCAAGATGAACATCCTGGTATGTGACCCTCGAATCTTTTCGCCGTCTCTCCCGCTACCTGCTTTTGCGAATCTGATGGTGCAATTGGCAAATCGGTCATCATCACGGGGCTAACGCGAGCTTGTGTTCACTACTTGTAGGCGGCAAGAAGATACTCGCTCGTGTTGCTGGCAAGGACGCCTCCAAGATTTTCTGGAAATACCACAACGAGGGCATCCTCAAGAAGTACAAGAGCAAGCTGCAGGTCGGCTCGCTCGACACCAAGCCCAAGCCTGCACCCAAACCGGAGCCCAAGCCTGCTGCGGCTCCCGCACCCAAGAAGAAGGCCTCATCTGGCTCCAGTGAGGAGTCGGAGGAGCCTCTCGAGCCCTTCGGCGCCTTGATTCCCTTCGCCGACCCTTCGTGGTATCAGGGCAACCACTCGCCGTATTTCAACGAGACGCACGCTGCTCTTCGTGCCGAAGTCCGTGAGTGGATGGAAAATGAGATTGAGCCCAACGTCACTGAGTGGGACGAGGCCAAGCGCGTGCCCGAGGAGATCTACAAGGAAATGGGTCGCCGCGGATATCTTGCTGGCCTTTTGGGTGTCAAGTATCCCACCGAGTATGTTCCTAACGGAGTAAAGTCCGTCCCCCCCGAGAACTGGGATCTTTTCCACGAGCTGCTTCTCACCGATGAGCTGTCCCGCGCCGGCTCAGGTGGTTTCGTCTGGAACCTGATTGGCGGTTTCGGAATCGGCTGTCCCCCCATCATGAAGTTTGGTTCCAAGGCACTCAAGGACCGCATCATTCCCGGCATCCTGGCTGGCGACAGGCGTGTCTGCCTGGCCATCACTGAGCCCGATGCTGGCAGTGATGTTGCCAACCTGACGTGCCAGGCCAAGCTTAGCGAGGATGGCAAGCACTTCATCGTCAATGGCGAGAAGAAGTGGATCACAAACGGTATCTGGGCCGACTACTTCACCACCGCTGTGCGAACGGGCGGTGAGGGCATGAACGGCGTCAGCCTGCTGCTTATTGAGCGTGGTCCTGGTGTTAGCACCCGCCGCATGGACTGCCAGGGTGTATGGTCCTCGGGAACTACCTACGTCACATTCGAGGATGTCAAGGTCCCCGTCGAGAACTTGCTCGGCAAGAAGGACAAGGGCTTTGGTGTCATCATGACCAACTTCAACCACGAGCGCATCGGCATCATCATCCAGTGCCTGCGCTTCTCTCGTGTCTGCTACGAGGAGTCGGTCAAGTACGCCAACAAGCGTCGCACCTTTGGCAAGAAGCTCATTGAGCACCCTGTCATTCGCATGAAGCTCGCCCACATGGCTCGACAGATCGAGGCTTCCTACAGCTGGCTCGAGAGCATGATCTACCAGTGTCAGAAGATGGGCGAGCACGAAGCCATGCTGCGTCTTGGTGGACCAATCGCTGGTTTGAAGGCCCAGTCCACCGTCACCTTTGAGTTCTGCGCTCGTGAAGCCTCGCAGATCTTTGGTGGCTTGTCGTACTCACGCGGCGGCCAGGGCGGCAAGGTCGAGAGACTCTACCGAGACGTCAGAGCATACGCGATTCCCGGCGGTAGCGAGGAGATCATGTTGGATCTAAGCATGAGACAGTCTCTGAAGGTCGCTCAGGTGATGGGCATGAAGCTGTAGAGTGTTGATGGGGAGAAAGGGGGGTTGTCAGAATTCATCTCGATGATGACAAGAATGTGGCCGTTGACGGCTAAAACGATGGCACTTTCTCATTGTACGACTTGAAAGGGAGGAAACCGTCTCTTTTTTTTTTTTTTTTTAATTTGTCACCATGTTATTGTGCGTGTTTATTTATATATATATATACTCCCCATGTGTAACTTATTCATTCCTCAATGGCATAGGTTTGGGTAATAGAGCACAAGGCAAATGAAGCTCTTCTATTAGGAATTCAAATCGCCTCGATCAGAGGGATAGCTGAAGTCATGCAGTACGATGGGCTTTGTACCGACTCTCTAAGCCTCTTTCGGCACTTGGCTAGACCGGCACGCACTACTTTCCACTTGGCATTCCAAATTGCAGTACGTAACTTCTCGCTTAGTTGACCTACTCTCAGGGGTAGTAGCAGTTGTGCCTTTACGAGTGGTACGCTAGGATGGATCGCGTCAGCACCCCTGTGGCAGATCAATTGGCGGATCTATGCTGCCAAAGCACAAAGCCATACTATACTTACGCCGTACTTGTTGTATAAACAGTGTATATATCTGAAACGTGATATTTCAACCGTGTCATATATTGCCATGGAACGTTTCGAATAAAGATGCGTTTTAAAACCGGCGTTAGGGCTTGGAAAGGCTACAGTAGCAGCGTTGGGCTGTCTCGTGATGGAAAAGTAATCTCAAGGATGGATGAGGGGGGGGTCCGCGCGCGAACGGGTAGGCACCCCGCAGTCACGTGATATGCAGGAACTGCCAGTCTGGAATTATCACCAACTGCTCGCCTTACTGAATCCGACGGAAATCTTCGTGCTTCACCACATCTCTGCACTTCCACCACCTCGAGACTCTCGCATCCGCACACAAGGGCCCTACGCCTCGAAACTCTGAATCGAAAAACTGGCATTATTCACCAACGTATCGTGTCGTGGCCATCACGCAAGCAACCATCTCAGTCAGTCTAAAGTCTAAAGGGTTTTTCTTCCCGTTGTTGCCGTTTTCACGTAATCCACCCCCAACAACAACTCAACCGTCGCACACCCAGCCTGACGACCAATCAGGCGGCCAATCCAGGCTTCCTTCCTTCCTCGGCTCGCCCTTGGGATCCCGATCGATCGACATTGAAACCATCAAACTCGACTTCTTCCGGCCACAAGTAGTAGCTGTGGTAGGGCTTCTTCGCCTGGCACATCTGCACCGTACACGTTTTTGGGCTTTTTCCTCCCCTCCTTTCTCTGCAACCATTTGCGACTTGTGGTCCGTCTACGGACTAGAAAATACTCTCTCAAAATGACCGATCAGCTGGTAGATCAGCTGCGACACACACAAATCAGGTTCGTAATTCTTCGTAATTCTTTGGTGTATATGCACTTCTCCATGGACATGCTAGGCCATTTTGCGGCTCCACCTCGTATTACCTTTATTTTGGTACAAGTTGGCGGGTGTACGGATAACAATACAAAACCCAACATGCCTGCAATGGCTTTCGTTCATGTCTTTGCTGACCTTTTTTTTTTTTTTTTTACCTTTGTGTGTTGCGGCAAATTAGCGATGGCACCTCTCCACACAACGACGACTGGAAAAAGAACTTGAAGCTCCCCGCTAAGGATAACAGACAACAAACAGAGGTATGCAGATAATGAGAAACGTGGAACCAAATATCACTTGGACTAAAGAGGATCTGTTCCTCTTTGCTTTATTCAGGATGTGACGAAAACGAAAGGCCTGGAATTTGAAAATTTTGCATTAAAACGAGATTTGCTCATGGGTATTTTTGAAGCCGGTTTCGAAAAGCCATCTCCGATTCAAGAGGAAGCTATCCCTGTTGCTCTGACGGGGCGAGACATCTTGGCCCGGGCCAAGAACGGCACGGGCAAGACGGCTGCTTTTGTCATTCCCGCCTTGGAGCGCATCAACCCCAAGGTTTCCAAGATTCAATGCCTGATTCTCGTCCCTACCCGAGAGCTTGCCATGCAAACCTCACAGGTGTGCAAAACTCTTGGCAAGCATTTGGGTGTCAATGTCATGGTCACTACCGGCGGTACCGGTCTGCGTGACGACATCATGCGTCTGCAGGAGCCCGTACACATTGTCGTTGGTACCCCTGGCCGAATCCTCGACCTCGCTGGGAAAAACGTTGCCGACTTGAGCGAATGTCCCATGTTCATCATGGATGAGGCTGACAAGCTCTTGTCTGTCGAGTTCACTCCTGTCATCGAACAGCTCCTCCAATTCCACCCCAAAGACCGCCAGGTCATGCTTTTCTCCGCCACCTTTCCTCTCTCGGTTAAGGATTTTTCTGATAAGAACATGGTTTCTCCTTACGAGATCAACCTCATGGACGAACTCACACTACGCGGCATCACTCAGTACTACGCTTTTGTCGAGGAGAAGCAAAAGGTTCACTGCCTAAACACGCTCTTCTCCAAGCTTCAAATCAACCAATCCATCATCTTCTGTAACTCCACCAACCGAGTCGAGCTTCTCGCCAAAAAGATTACTGAACTGGGGTATTCTTGCTTCTACAGCCACGCCAGAATGCAGCAGCAGGCGCGTAACCGTGTTTTCCACGATTTCCGCAACGGCGTGTGCCGAAACCTGGTTTGCTCAGATCTCCTCACCCGTGGTATCGACATCCAGGCCGTCAACGTTGTCATCAACTTTGATTTTCCCAAGAATGCTGAGACATACTTGCATCGTATTGGCCGATCCGGTCGTTACGGCCATCTTGGTCTGGCTATCAACCTGATCAACTGGGACGACCGTTTCAACCTGTACAATATTGAGAGGGATCTCGGCACGGAGATCCAGCCGATTCCCTCCAGCATCGATAAGAGCCTTTACGTTTATGACAATCCCGATTCTATTCCTCGACCCATTTCGAACCTTGCCAATAACGCGCCGGCATCGCAGCAGCAACCCATGTCTCAGCAGCAACCTGCAAACTGGCAGAACCAGAATGGCCACCAAAACAACTTTAATGGCGCAAGAGGCCGCGGTCGTGGACGCAGCTACAGAGGACGCGGAGGTGGCGGTGGCGGTGGCGGCGCTGGTCGAAGTCGCGGCCAACCTCGAGAAGGTCGATCATGATCTTATTTCATGGACGACGTGGAAATGTGGGTGGTTGTGGGGATGGTTGACTTTGTGTCACCTTGTTCAGTTGTTGGAGGGAGTGTCTTGAGGCGTGTCTCTTTTCAACTCGACCTTTTTTTTTTTTCATACTTTTTGGGGTGAGGAAAGATGATTAAATGGGCAGAAATGCGCCACGATGAGGTTGACTCAACCTTTTTTTTTTTTCGTTTCTGTGTTGGATTGTATATTATTCGCACAAATTTTTTGGGGCGAATTGGCGCAAAGGCGACTTGGACTTGATTATGCTTCTCTGGCTGACATTTGCCCCGGGGATGAGGGGGGAAAGGAGGAAGGAGGGGTGGTGGCGCACATACGGGGAGAAGGATCAACATTCGGTGGACATTTTGCGTTCTCTTGAATGAGGACCTTGCTATTCCTCATATTCTTTTTCGGCCTATATTCGACGCTGACTGCATGAGGGCGGCGGCGATTTTTGATCTGTCTGACCTGTGGTCCGCCTCTTTTGGGTTCGATTCTGAGAACAATGATGCCAGAAGGGTTTTGACACACCATGCTTACATCAAGCGGGCATTTGCATTATATGACGACCAAACACTTTTGAAATGGCAAGAGGGCAGGGCCTACAGACTTTTTTTTTT
Source organism: Balansia obtecta B249 (assembly GCA_000709145.1). Classification (NCBI taxonomy): domain Eukaryota; kingdom Fungi; phylum Ascomycota; class Sordariomycetes; order Hypocreales; family Clavicipitaceae; genus Balansia; species Balansia obtecta. The sequence continues at coordinate 12,356 of JFZS01000221.1, read as the reverse complement.
TTTTTCTATGTCATGGACACAACAACAAAACGCGGCTGTAGCAGAGTTGTTGACGGAGCTACTGCATTGGACTGGTGTTAGCTATGACGGCTGGGCGATGAGGCGTAACAGGTTACCACGATGGACATGACCCCGTTTGTATTTCTTGTTGCTTTTGCCAAGGGGTTAGAACACAAGGGTTCTGGCAAACTTTGCAATACATGGGAATGGCAGGGGACATGGGCGGATTGGGAGACAGGCATGGTGCAGGTGGGAGGCGATGATACCACTTATGACACTACGTTTTCGGGCAGGGCTGGACTTGGCTTCGAAGGAGTTGCCACCACTCAAAGAGGTAGAGGAAATGCATTAGAGGGTGGGAAGGGTGGGGGAGGGTTCATCAAGGGCCAGACAGACACGGGATGGCTTGGGTAGGTGTCATCTAGACGGCGATAGCTGCTTCGGACGACCGAGATGGTGATGAGATGACAAGTTTACACCGAGTCTGGGGCAGCTACATGGGGGGCAAGCGAGAGGAAGAGGATTCTCAAAACAAAAGCAAAACAAAAAAAAACCAGATAAAAAAAAAAGTTTTCTTTGGGACAGGATGCAGGGCGAGCTGGGCAGCTTTCGAACCAGAAGTTGGAGACACGGCCTTTTTTTTTTTTTTTTTTTTTTCTATGTAGGCTCTTGTCGACACGAGACTGGTGAGGTGTGCAGTAGTCTAAGCAAAATCAAGACACATTCTGTCTCACTCGGTTCCATTGCAGCGGTGATTGAAGGGAGTGTGAGCAACGAACGCATAATGCATTCATGTCGGCCCCATGTCCAAGCGTCTTGGAGGTCAGCACGCGAGTGTGGACTTTGGAGTCGCGAACGGAACCGTTGCAGTAAGTAGTCTGTCTACATGCAGGTTTTTGCACATGGGAGTCGCGGCAAAAGGAACCCTTCAAAGCAGCCTGCATCTGCATGTAGATTTTGCACTTTAAGGTAGGTAGGTCTGCGCAAAGGATCTCAACAGGGAGTAACCGCAAAGTAGCCTGCAAGCAAGTCTGCACCATGAATAGCACTTTGAGGGAAACAATTCATGGTGGAGCAGCTGACTAAGGCCGCATGCACCGCAGGCCAATCACCAGGTTCAGGGGAGAAAAAAAAAAAGTCTTGAATTCATCATCACCGACGCCACGCATAACCTACCGGAAATCTACAGTTTCACGCGATATGTACATCTGGAAAGGCCCGTCGAGAATACAGCAGGTCCGTTCTCTAGTTCAGCCTGCCCCTAAGCGCGTCCACCTCGCGCTGCAGGACGTCCAGGTCGGCCAGGATGTCGGCGGTCATGCCAGATTCGGCCGCGAGGTAGGCCTCCGGGGGCCTCGTCAGCGGCACGGCGTGGGTGCTGCTCCCGCTGCGGTTCCGCGGCGGCGGCGGCGGCGGTGGTGGTGGCAGGACGGCGCTGCTCTCGCGGGTCTTGGTCTCTGATGAGGCCCGTCGGCTTGGGGCCTCGACGCTGTTGAGGCTCGGGGGCCGGCGCGTCGGCGGCGGTGGTGGTGGCGCGGCGGCGGCGGCGACGGCGGGTTTGCTCGGCGTTTGTGCGTGGTCGGCTGCCGGCTGGTCGGGGGACGTGGGCGTCTGGGCGCTGGATGGGGATGGCGACGAGGCGGCATTCGGCTGCTTGGGTGCCATGTGAGGCCGTCGGGGAGGCGGCGGCGGCGCCGGGACGTGGCCGGTCGATCTGATGCTGTCGGAGCGGGAGGGCACGACTTCCCCCGACGTCCGCCGGGCGCCCTCGGCGTGGCCTGTCTTGCTGTCCAGTCTCGAGTGTCCCCGGGGCGGAGGCGGCGCCGGCGCAGACTTCCTGCTGGCGTGGGAGCGACGACGACGGCCCGGCACATCGGTTTGTGGCTGCGCTCCGTCTGCCTCGGCGGCCGATCCTGCATCAGGCTCGCCATGAGCCGAGCCGTCTTCGCCGTCGTCAGCCTCTTGTCCCTCGTGCGGAGCCTCGACCGACGGCTCATGCTGTCGGAGTGATTTGCCGTGTCGAGAGCTGGGCGGCGGCGGAAGCTTTCTGTCCTTGTCATCCTGCCGTCCGGGCGAGACTTTCGACGCGCTCTCCTCGGCCTCGTCGTCGCTGTCGGAAGACGCGGCTGGGCTGTCCGACGGCTCGGGTGCTGCCGATTCGTCCTCTGCTGGTCGCGAGAGGCCCGTCAGGAGGAGATTCCGGAACGCATCGACGTTGAGCGACCTTCTTCCGGCCCTGAGCGCCTCTCCCCCTTCCGCGCCTTCCTCCCGGGCATGCCTCGGGCCTTGCGTGTCGTGACGGGTCTTGCTGAAGGGGTTCGCGCGGGCGTTGCTGGTCTTTGTCCCCGCTCGCGCGAGCTGACGGAGCTGGTTCTGCGGCGGCCATGGCGGCGGTGATGGTGATGGTGATGTCGATGGCGGGGTAGCCGGCCTGTCGCGATCGCTCTCGTCCGTCGGCGCGCCGCCAAAGGGATCAAACGCGGCACGGCAGCAGCTCGTGTCGTCGGAGAGCCAACCCGGCGACCGAGGGGCGTCAGGGCGCCATTGTCGCGCGTCTGGCGGCGGCGACAGCACCCGCACCTTCTTGCCCGGCTTGCTCTTCCTGGCGCCGGATGCGAGGCCGTCTTCGCTGCGCAGGCTGGACCTGGGCGAGCTGGCGCGGGCGCTGCCAATCGTTCCGGGCGTCCTCTTGCGAAACGGATTGGACGACATGGTCGTTTTGGGCTTTTTTTTTTTGCCTTCCGTCGTTGGCGCCCACGAGACTGGCAGTTGACGGGTTAGCAGAAGTTTTTGTAATGGCGTGCTGACTGCTGATGGATCAGCAGGCCAGTGACGCAGGCCCGTGAGTCCAAGAGGGGAGGGTGGGGGGGGGGTTAAGGTACCTCTCGGTACAAGCAGGTACTTGGGCGTGTCACCCGGGCCACGGCGGGTGAGTACGTCACTGTACGTGGCTCCCCGGTAGATGGCAAGCACAACACACACACACAACAGACAGCAGTCGGGGACAAGCTTCAATCCAAAAAAAAAAAAAAAAAAAAAAAAAAAAAAGAACGAGAGCTTTCCCCCGATCAGGAGAACTGCGTCCGGCCGCGCAATCCATGGACAGGCAGCCGGAACAATCGGGGATTGCATCACTGACGGGAAGGGGGGGGGGGGGTGTGGTTATACAGCTCCAGGGCGCCGCAGAACTTGCTTGGCGTCATCTCTGCGCCTACCCTCCACCAGCTTCAGCTCAGCGCGACCAGGTACCCAAGCTCAACGAACCTTGGCAACGCAGCCAAGACAACTTGTTGCTCTTCCGCTGCACCACCGACAAGACGGAAATGGGCTTTGTCCTGCGGCAAGCACCGTCGCATCGCAGCTACAGGGTAGTCAGATGAGCTCCCCGCCCAATCAATGGGCAGAGCGTCCCGTCTACGGCGGACGGAACCTGCCGCCCAGTCGCGTAGTCGCGTTAAAGAGCGCAACGTCACGCTCCCTTGCCATCGGCTCGCCAGTCAAAAGTACGTCGACTGCGCAAAACCTTAAACATGCTTCGTTCCCATGACTGGTGGAAAGATGTGTTTCCGTGCTTTGCTCACTCTCGCCATCTCAGCGGCTTCTTCAACGGCCCCTTGGAAGTCATTCTCGAGTTTGCACCGTCACGTGAGACGGCAGAAGCGCACTAGGACAACATCTAACCCACGTCGCATCCTCCACCACGTGTAAACAAACCGATACCAACCGCGTCCCAAATCACCTAGGCCAACTCCGAGTATACCGAAACATGAGCGCTACCAAACCAGATGACTCAAGTCATTCTTCCAAGTCATTTCCCATTCCCCTTTCCTACCAAGACCTGTGGTATATAGTTACATTTTTTGCGCCTCCCAATCCTGCATGTACAAAGAGCGCAAAAAAAAAAAATTACCATTTGCCGCCCATCCTCGCAACATCCATCACACAAAATCCAACGCCACCGAGAATTGGAAAATAGTGAAGCCAAAACCCTCGACGCGAACTGATACAATCAAGTCGTGCACAGTGGTGGGGCATGCTCTTAATCACTCGCAAATGCCATCATCCTCTACCCTGCGCCACTCATGCGCGCCCAAAAAAAAAAAAAAAACAAGACGCGTACCCATGTCGAACTCGACCAAACAGCAAAAATTCCATAAACCAGCATTCCGTCAGCCGTGCCTGTACATATTGAAGCCTTGAACGCCGTAACCACTCATTAAGCAAAAAGTGTATCCGATTGACCAAACAAATCACCTATGCCTTCCCAGCAGCAGCCTTCTTGGGAGCGGCGGCCTTTTTTGGTGCAGCAGCCTTTTTGGGGGCAGCCTTTGTCGTCTTGGCGACACGACCAGTTTTGGTCTTGGTCAAGGCAGAATCAGTCTGTGGAAATGTCAGTATACAGCTTGAGGCATGGACCAGGGAGAGAAGGGGAAAGAAAAAGAAAAAGAAAAAAAACATCGAGGAGCATACCTTGGCGGTAGCAGTCTTCTTTGTGGTAGTGGCAGCGGCCTTCTTGGGGGCGGCCTTCTTGGGGGCGGCAGAAGAAGTCTTCTTCTCGCTCTTGGCAGCAGCAGCAGCAGTGGTGGTGGTGGTGGTGGTGGCCTTGGGAACAGCCTTCTTGACGGCGGGTTTCTTAACACTCTCCTTCTTGGCAGCTGGCTTCTTAGGCTCAGCCTTCTTTTTGGCCAGCTTAGTACCGCCAGATGGACCTTTGGGTTGAGCAAAGATGCCCTTCTCAACACCCGTCTTCAAGGCCTTGTTGAAGAGTGAATCAAACATGTTGTCCGTGACGCTGAGGTTGTTATTGGCCTTGACATATTTCTTCAAGGACTGACGGCTAGAGCCATTGCGGTCCTTCAGCTGTTTCGAATGAGTTAGTACGAATGAATGAAACGCAACATGTACGTGGCTCGACTGGGTTTAATCCATAATGACGCCACCATGACAAGGCAGCAGTCAAGACATGATGCTAGTCATGCATGAAAACTCGTCGCCTTTCTACCAAGCACAAATGCGCTGGCATGATGGAATAGTAACACATACGTTAACGATAGCATCTGTGATCATGTCCTATTGTGCGCATTAGCACACTGCGGCCTGAAGACGATATACCAACGCCAAAAATAAACAAACCTGGTAGCTGGCATGGGTGGGCTTAGCCTTGGGGACAGCACCGTCTGTCTTCTTAGGAGGCATGGTGAGTGATTGGCGACGAAGGGTCTGAAAAGCGTGTAAGTGATGTTGGTGATGGGCTGTGTTTGTTTGCAGAAAGAAGAAGCAAGACGCGACTGAGTCTAGATCGACAGCGGCAAAGGAAAATGAAGCGGACTGAACCAAAGTGTGAGGATCAAAAGGGAAGCAGGAACGGCCAGGATCGACTACGTCGGGCGCGTGGAGGGGATGGGGCTTGTTTATATATCGGGCGGGGGGAAGAGCGCAATCAGTAGGCAGGTAGGCAGGTAGTAGGTAGGTAGCTCTTGCCTCGCGGCAGACGTGTGTCGCACCGACAAGAGAGGACCGGCGCAGGCACAAATCGAACCAGCCAGCCGACCTGGACCACACACCAGGCCAGACCACACACCAGACCACCACACACCAGACCACCACACACCAGACCACCACACACCAGACCACAACGAGACAGACCACGACCAGAACACAACCAGACCACACCACATCTAGACAGACGCAGCAGGACTGCACGCGGCACCTAGGATGTTCGACATGCACATGGACCAACGGCAATACCACTTGGTGCTACTGACGCAGGTTATCGCGAAAGAGCTGCTGCTACAGATTCTCACGAGACGCAGCGTTTGTTCACATCCTCTTCCCCCTCCCCCTCCCTCCCTCCCTTCCTCTTCCTCTCCTCCCCTCTCGTCACCCTGGGATGTGGCAGCTCGAACGACTGGCACAGCCCATTGAGTTTGGCCTGCTCTGGAGGAAGCTGGCAGGAGCTTCAGACAGACTTGTCGCCGACTGGTCCCAGATTGTGATGCAGATGTTCTGCTGTAGTCTCCCGGCTGGGGAGAATTGCCTTGGCGCGACGGCGCGCCACAGCAGGCGGCTGTCTGCAACAGCCCTTGGACATGGGCCCCTGTTTGTTGGGTATTATGTGTTATGGGGTTTGTGGGTTTATGGGTCGCATTAGAGTGAAAATCGGCGCCAGTTCTTCCAAAATAATACTTGTCTGGTGACCAATTTTCTGATTGGTCGGCGTTCAACATGATTTGTGTGATCTGAGATGTCGATGGGTTGAACAGCAACCGCCCACCACCCTTTGACTCTTTTCCTCCTTCCTTCCTTCCTTCCTCTTCTCGCCTTGTCACTTTCCCTATGCGAATCTGACCCTCCATTACGATTCTACATGAGTCATTCATTGGCAGATGGCACTTCCTGGCTTTCCCTCCTTCCTCTTGCCACGTCGATGCCATCCCCCACCCAACCACCCAACCACCCAAGCTCGTTGTCGCATTGTGCATTGCCGTCGTTTCCTCCCCTCTTGTGGTATTTTGTCTATTCTGTACTGTGTAGTGAAGCTGTCTCTCGCTTCAAGTTGCACTGTGTTAGTCTGTATATCTTAATTTGTCCGCCCAGTCTAATGTGTGTGCGCACACCCGGCGACAACCCTCGCGACGCGCAATTGACCTGAAGCCATCTACACCAACGCCTCCACACGCAAGCACACAATAAGACATGAACCTGAAGAACTGTAAAGCTCGAATTCTAGCCGACTTTCTCGTCGTGATCGTCGCGACCGTGGCAATGCTCTGGGCGGCGTATCCTAAAGCCGTAGCTATCTGGGCATCACGTCGGGTCGCGACCAGTGCGTCTAAGATTTTGGTCGGGAAACCATGCCTCATGCGCCAAATTTGAGACGGCTTTTTTTCTTTTTTTTTTTTTTTTTTTTTCTATGCAGAAAGCTAGCATTGTAAATCAGCTGTTATTGCGACTGCATGCGCCCTGGTGGAGGGAAACAGCACCTTGCGAAGTGGGTTTGTGTTTGGCGGTCCTTGGCGACCACACGCGCCAGCGTCGAGTTCATGTCTAACTTTCAGCAACATAGAAACATTTTCGTGCTCTATAGGACACAAAGGTTATTGCTTCAGTTTCTTTCGGAATACCGTTTAGGTGATTGCTTTTGGCGGGTTTGAAACGTCACCGTGCCCTATCACCTGTGGTTTCCTTACATGAAGCCGCGATGGCTTCAACTTGGGTCTTGTTTCTGAACTGGTGATGAATTGGTGGTCCACTGCACCACCGATGCCGTGGTCTAGATCCAAATTCCCTCGGAATCAAGAGCGACGCTCTACAAGATGACCTGTATCCCCCATTCGAGTGTATTCTAGCCACATCTCGATTCATAACGGGCCCTCACCACGCTCCGTCACGCAACGGCGGCAACGAATCCTGCCATCCACGCAAGCACAATCCGCTCACATACACACATGACGACGGATGTCGTGCTTGCGGGCCCTGTGGACAGCTACGAGAGGCAAAGATCGATGCCCATCTCCCGTCTACGATATCGACCCGCGAGCTTGTCGGCGGTGTGGGAGCAACGGCCAGGTGAAATCACCGCCTGCGCAAGCGGCCATCTGGCGTTCAACCCAAGACAAGGCGAGTCGATATCAACCGATGAGCCATGGACGAGCACCCTTCCAATTTCCCTGGAAGAAACCAGAACAAGATTTCTGCCCGCCTGCGAATACGGGCTCGAAAACCGCACATTTGCGCGGCAATGACTTGGTGTTTGCGACGGCTTGGCGCGCTCGCCATGGCCAGAGGATGCGAGGGAACGGCTGTCTGACTTGTCGTCCGACTTACACGAGGTGTTGCGAGTGGAGCCTACCTTGGACGAATCACGCGTGACCGCCCACGTGAGGAGGGGTCCGTATCACCGACCTGAGCTAACCTAAACCTAACCAATTAACCTGACCAATTGACCTGACCCTAACTGTGATCAAGAAGGCATCAAGAAGGCGAGTAGTTTCCATGTCAAAAGAGCTATAGATTTTGTAGTAGTAGTAGTAGTAGTTTTTTTTTTTTTTCTTTTTTTTTTTTTTTAAATTTACCAACTCGTCGGGATGGACAATCCCTTGGTAATGGATGTGGTTGATCAGAGAGCCGTCATTTAGGAAGTACATGCACGTGATTATTGGCCTGCATCGCGCACAATAAGTGGGGGTTTGCCATGAGCGGGGGGGGAGGTAGGCTCAAGTCCTTCCTGCGGACCAATGACAATGAGGAGAAGGACGGGAGTGAGCCGACCTAATTACATGTTCAAGTAGCCTTGGAGATTCCAGAGAGGCTTCGAAAAGGCCAGCAAAGCAACACGCCACGCCCAACCATTCTTCGTATCGAAAAAGAGGCCTCGACATGAACGCACCAGCTAATCCGGCAACTGCTTCACTGACTACGATGACATGGCAGCCATTTAATATCTGAGATTGGCCAAGATTGATTTCATGATTTCATGATTTTTGAGATTCCCCTCTCCCTCCCTTTTTTTTTTTTTTCCTTTTTCTTTTTTTTTCAACATTTATGTTGCTTTCCACTTTTCTGCTTCACCTACCTCCTCCGTCGCGGGCCGTGCATTTTCTCACCCGCGGGTTATCAGCGTGGGCTGGATTCAGCTCGGCGTAATAAGATTGGAACAACAGACGAGCACCGAGCAAGCCAGCCAGCCAGCCAGCCAGCCAGGCGAACCCGTCCCATCAGCAACCAACACCCACCTTGTCCTCGGCAGGTGACTTGCTCGACCTAATACTATACCTCCCTCCCGCGCCGTCAACCTCGTTGCCATGGCCGACTATTCGCAATATCATGCCCTCGGCCAGGGCTTGAATCCCGACCCAAACGACCCGAATCGAAACAATGCTTCTGCGCAACAAGCTCCTGCATATGGAGCTCCTACGCCCTACTACATGCAACAGCAACAGCAGCAGCAGCAGCAGCAGCAGCAGCAGCATCAGCATCAGCATCAAACCCCTCCACAGCCACCCATGGGAGGACATCCTGCTGCGGGGACTGGCTATGGGATGTCCCCAGATCAAAACTTCCAAGCAGGCCTGGCTCAGCCTGGACCTGACGCTGCACTTGCTTCACAGATGGGCGGCATGAGCTTGGGTTACGGACAGACCACAGTTCGAAAGAAGAAGAAGGATCGCCATGCTTATCACACGGTCGAGCCCACAGGCTCTTCTCAAGCATTCAATGGCATGCCTCCTCACGGATCCAGTCCGAACCAATTCATACCCAGCCCTGCCCAAGGGCAACCCGGGGCTCCTGGATTTGGCAATCAGTTTGGCAGTCTCCAAGGCACTCCTCAATCAATGAGTCCGACCCAATTCCCAGCTCCAGGCAATGCTCCGTTTGCTCCAGCAGCGCCTGTAGACCTTGCGTCTGGCCATGGGTCTGCAGATGCCACTGCTAGCATCTCGACCTCAGGCCCGTCCAAAGTCTCCTTGGACGACATGCCCAGCGTTCCCGTATCCCGCGACTCGGTCCAGCCATATTTTCTCAAGAACATCTATCCCACCTTCGAGCGTCATGTTCCGCCCCCCGCGACCGTTTCGTTTGTTGCCTATGACCAGGGCAATGCCTCTCCAAAGTACGCCCGACTGACGTTGAATAATATTCCTGCAACCTCGGACGGCTTACAAGCTACTGGCCTTCCTCTCGGTCTTCTGCTGCAGCCCCTGGCACCTCTCCAGCCGGGTGAGGCTGAAATTCCCGTGCTCGACTTTGGCGACACAGGGCCTCCACGATGTCGCCGGTGCCGTGCATACATCAACCCGTTTATGATGTTCAGGTCCGGCGGCAACAAGTTTGTCTGCAACTTGTGTACCCACCCCAACGAAACACCCTCCGAATACTTCTGTGCACTTAGTCCCCAAGGCGTCCGCGTGGACCGAGATCAGCGACCGGAGCTTCACCGCGGTACGGTCGAATTTGTGGTTCCCAAGGAGTATTGGACGAGAGAACCAGTTGGTTTGCGATGGCTCTTTGTTATTGACGTGACGCAGGAATCATACAACAAGGGCTTCCTGGAAACGTTCTGTGACGGCATTCTCGCAGCTCTTTATGGAGGGGACGACCAAGAAGAAGACGAGAATGGCGTCCCCCCCACGAGACGGGTGCCTGAAGGAGCCAAGGTGGGATTTGTCACCTATGATAAGGACATCCATTTCTACAGCATGCACGTAAGTCTAGTCCTATTCTTGGGGGGTTTGGGAGCATTTGAGTCGCGAGGCGAGTTGAGACGACGGAAGACTCATCATGCAGAAAATTCTAGGCCGGCTTAGAACAACCCCAAATGCTTATCATGCCTGATCTCGAGGACCCATTCCTGCCTCTCGGCGAGGGCTTGTTTGTCGACCCGTACGAATCCAAGACTCTCATCACTTCGCTCTTGACAAGACTTCCTGAAATGTTCTCCAACATTAAGAATCCAGAACCCGCTCTACTGGCCACGCTGAATGCGGCCCTGGCAGCGTTGGAGGCGACTGGTGGTAAAATCGTCTGCTCGTGCTCTGCCTTACCTACCTGGGGTCCAGGCAGACTGTTCATGCGCGATGATGGCAACCAAGCCGCCGCCGGCGAGCTCGATAAGAAGCTATACACCACGGAGCATCCCGCCTGGAAGAAGGTAGCTGAGAGGATGGCAGGCGCCGGAGTTGGCGTGGACTTTTTCCTAGCTGCTCCCTCCGGAGGCTATCTCGACATTGCTACCATCGGTAAGGATAACACACGGCTACATCGGGCTTTGGGGGGGGGGGGGAGCGGGTTCTAGGGGATTTTGAGCTAATAGTTTTTTGATGTTGATAGGCCATGTGTCTGCCACCACTGGTGGCGAAACATTCTACTACCCCAATTTCATTGCATTACGAGATGGTCCCAAGCTGTCAGCCGAGGTCAGCCACGCGGTTACTCGACTTACTGGTTTCCAAGCTCTGATGAAGGTCCGATGCTCCAACGGCCTACAGATCGGAGCCTATCACGGCAACTTTGTGCAACACACGTTTGGGGCGGATCTCGAGATTGGCGTCATCGACGAAGACAAGGCGATAGCGGTGTCCTTTAGCTACGACGGCAAGCTGGACTCCAAGCTGGATGCTCATTTCCAGTCTGCCCTGCTGTATACCACTGCGTCTGGCCAACGGAGGGTGCGGTGCTCGAATATCATCGCGAGCGTGAGCGAGACGTCCAAGGACTCCGGCATGCGGGAGCAAGGCGTTCGAACGTGCATGAAGTTTGTGGACCAAGATGCAGTGGTCGCTCTCCTGGCCAAGGAAGCGTGCACGAAACTCTCGACGACATCGAGCAACCTAAAGGAGATTCGAAGCTCGCTCACAGAGCGGACGATTGATGTCATGGCGTGCTACAGGAAGCACTCGTCGCAGCAGCACCCTGCCGGCCAACTGGTGATGCCCGAGAGACTCAAAGAGTTCTGCATGTACATGCTCGGGCTCACCAAGTGCAGGGCGTTCAAGGCCGGGGTGGAGAACTCGGACAGGAGGGTGCACGAGATGCGCATGGTGCGGTCCATGGGCGCAACGGAACTCAGCCTCTACCTCTACCCGCGCATGATTGCCCTTCACAACCTGCAGCCGGAAGAGGGATTCGCAGACGCAGAGACGGGCCACCTGAAGCTGCCGCCGTCAATACGAGCCTCGTTCTCGCGCATCGAGCCCGGCGCCGTGTACCTCGTCGACAACGGCCAGCAGTGTCTGCTGTGGTTCCATTCACAAACGTCGCCGAACCTCGTCTCGGACCTCTTCGGACCTGGCAAGGACTCGCTCAAGAGCCTGGACGCGTACACATGGTCGCTGCCCGTCCTGGAGACACACTTGAACGCGCAGGTGCGCAACATCATCGAGTTTCTCAAGACGATGCGAGGCTCCAAGGGTCTCACCCTCCAGCTCGCTCGTCAGGGGATCGACGGCGCGGAATTCGAGTTTGCGCGCATGCTGGTGGAGGACCGTAACAACGAGGCACAAAACTACGTGGACTGGCTGGTGCACGTGCATCGAGGCGTCCAGCTCGAGGTACGTATGACGCATGGATCCCTCCTTTTACGTCCAAGATTTCATGTCTATTTCTATCTCTTTGGGGGTCCTTTGGGCTCGTTTGTTTCTTTGTTGTACAGTTACGGTACGGGTCCAAAGCTAACAGCACATGCTCCCAGCTCAGCGGCCAGCGCAAGAAAGAAGGCGAATCTGAAATGAACACGCTCTCTAATTTCACCGGTCTCCGACCAGCAATGTGGTAAGAGGTAAAGTAGACAGATGGGAGTGTGTGCGGGAAGTTGCCAAAAAAAAAAATGAGAGAGAGAGAGAGACAGCGATAGAGGG